>JAYJMH010068647.1:0-11344 GCA_036873815.1 Phacellophora camtschatica | reverse complement strand
ATTGTCTCGAAATAAACAACGGAACATGGATCAAGATAAAATAACTTTTTGAAAATATTTTTCTTTTTTAAAATTAAATAACTACTTAAAAAAAACTGTTATTAGACTAATAATACTAATAATGCCACAAGCCGCCTCTGGTAGGTGGCCAAACGGCTAGACTTTTTGCTAGATTTTCTGTATAGTGAAAAATCTAGTGAAAAGTCTAGTCGCTTGGCCACCCCTGCTATACACCACAAGACTTTTGGCTGAATGCATAGTGAAAAATCTAGTGAAAAGTCTAGTCGTTTGGCCACCCCTTCTATACACCACAAGACGTTTGGCTGAATGTATAGTGAAAAATATAGTGAAAAGTCTAGTCGTTTGGCCGGGGCTTAACTCATATAATGAAAGGGACCTTTCAGGGGACTCAGGGCCAATTCGGTCTCAAGTGAAACAAATAATAAATAAAATGGCAGTGGTCTCAGAAAACGTAGAAGTTGGAAAATGATAATGACCCTCCCCCCCTCTACTAAATTCTTTTAAATGCTTCCCGGAGATTAAAACAACGGATAAAAGCCCTGGGCGTTTACTGGAAGTAGTAAGGCATGTGGTGAAATAATATCATTGAAATATGCATTGAAATAGGGGAAATAGCTAGCCTTTATTGCAAATAGCTAGCCTTGCTTCCTTTGCGTACGGTAAGATTAATGGTAAGATCAATTTCCATAAAAAATGAGTAATTAAAGTTTCGATAAGGTTAATGCATATAAATATGCTATCGTGATTAACTCGACTGTGTGCTACCTGGCTCTGGCTGGGCCTAAAAATATAAACATTGTAACTAGGGAAGAAAAACAAAGAGAAAAATATAAAAAATCAAAGCAAATAGACTAGACTGCTACTCGAGCTTGAAAAGTAATACAAACCAAATTTACCAAGTAGTAATCGTAATTAGTACAGAGATAAATGTGGGTTCAAAAAACAAAGCTGATCCTACCTTTCTCGATCTTTCGTGGCGTGGGCTCGTCCTCTTCTGTCTGTGCTCTTGCTCTCACAAAGTATTGTATTATAGTTCAATAGATTATCCTATAGCTCAAAAATGTCATCTTTTTAAAATATTTCTACAGATGTTTTCTGCTGTCGCGAAACATCTTTCCATTGTTATAATTATTATTTTAACGATGACACATAATGGTTATCTAATTTGCATGACAATGCAGTTTTGCGCGCAATTTTTTATGAGGACTTTGTATGCAGTTTTTGTGATATTTCAAAATTTGCACCACCTCGTGTAACTTTTTTTTTGTGCGGACAATGGAACTATTGTTCTTTTGGGCTATAGTAAAGACTGCACTGCGCATGCGCCGTGAGTCAAAAATAAGAGGACTTAAAAAATTTAAAGAGGGTTTAAAGACTTAAAAGCTCACTTCTCATGACAGTCCTAACAGATCTAACCAAATTCAATAATTGCTGTTTCATTCCAGGTTCTTCACCAAAACCCGCTACCTGACTTGATCCCCAACCAACTAAAAAAAATAGATACACATTAACCTGATTACGTCACAACATGGAATGGATGAATTGCAGATCATGGTCAAAGGTAAAGTTCTAAATTCTCTTTATCTTCCATCGATAAAGGGTAAAAGGGTACGGGTATATGCCGCCGACAAGGATGGGTTTGAAGGCAGTAAATTTCCTAAACATGGGTACGAGTTTTAGCAAATATGCTTCAATGTTGGGTTGGATATTAAAAGTTGTCCTTAATGCTGGGTGATTTGGAATTAAAATTAATTTTAGGTATGCACGACAATTGGAACATCAAGGGGCTGATTATATGAGAGTTTTCAGCCAGGGCTGAAATTGTTTTCGCGGTTAATCGAGGGAAAATGAGTTTCGATTATTTGAGCAATTCCAGCCCGAGCTGAAACTCACGATTACAGCTGATCCTGCGTCACAGACGTGCGCTATGAAAATAAATCTCAGCCGTCAAGATGGGCAAGCTTACAATATCTCAGTGGCACACTCTCGTTCGATTGTGGGACGCGTACCCTCAAGGGGGGCTCATACAGAGCAGTACCAATCATACCATTCATAACCCTCCCAGAGTCCCTTCAATAAATCACTTTAATAGATTTAGCTAGTTGCTCAAACAATTCCATGTTCGGACAGGTTACAGTTAAGCAGTTTTTATTAACAGATTGTTTAAAACTAACTAAAACAAGCTATGAACACAAAGGCGGAATTCAAATTCATACATAAACAAAACAAAACAAACATCAATCAAACGCAATTGGATTTAATAGTAAAATAAATAAAAATAACAACAATGATGAGTGATAATGATAATAACGTTAATAAATAGAAAATACAAGAAAACTGTTAGATCACTTGTAAATAAAAATAGGTACAAAAATTGCTTGCTAAAATACAAATTTTTCATGTTTTTCTATACAATTTTATGTCTATACAGTCTTGTGGTGCATATAATATTTCAAGCACAGACATGTCAACAGACAGCCAAAAGAACTAAAACTGAATTGAAATGTTGCTTTCTGAATCAGGATAATTTTCATGATTGGTTTTATAAGATGAATCTTGTTGTTGATATTTCTGAAATGTCCTCCTAAATGATTTTTTATCTGTTGAGAGGTCTAGTCAGTGTACAATATTCTTTACATTCAGTGCAGATAACAGAGTATTCGAGGCACAATGATAATATCTTCTTATCTTTTTGTTCTGTTTATCTCTAGTCACGTAATAAAAGCATGTGCACAAAAAAGTGTGAAATTTATTCCCATTCAATGGTATCATTATTTATTTAATGTTAATTTTGTTTCAGTCACACACAACCTCATTATAATTACTTTTGTTATATTTTTACAGCTGTTTAAATTGGGAAAATATTTTTAAAGAACACAAGTTACATACACTTATTTTTCCCAATAAGCCACTTGAGTTGGACCCCAGCCCTCAAAGTTGCTCATGAAATCATTTCCTTAAAATGTCGTCTAATTTGCCAACACGAAATATTATAATAAAAAACCTGTTCATCAACGTGTACTTTTTCCACGCAACACACAGAAGAGAAAACTATTGAGTGTGACAAAGCACCACAACTACTGGTTTTATTAATTGTTTATCTTAATGCAAAAATTGAGAGTTGCTTATGTTAATCAGTTGAGCTCTGACAGTTGCTTTTTTAAACGCCAGTCCTTTTTCTTATGAATGGTTGATTATTGAAAAAAATGTTTCTTATGTCCAAAATCGTTTTTAATCTTATAGACAAATACAGTGGGTACCTACGAATAAGAAACACCAATGTAGGAAACTTAGATATTGATTTTCTAAAAACACACTTAGATACCGATTTTCTAGAAATACAAAATGTATTTATTATAATACAGTAGGCTTGAGGTGAAGTGTGGGTTTATAATTTGTACCCACTGTATCATATGCAACATAACCTATTTACAACTCTTAGCTGCAAAAATTCAAGACGACAATAAAACTGCCTGGGAGGCACTCTTGTTGTAAAGCATATATGTATTTTCTGCTCGACCGAGTCCATGATTTTCGGGGTTAAATGTATGACATGGTGCCGTTTTCTTGTTAGGCTTCTACCACAGGGTGTGCATTTTGAAGGCAGGTACGTTTAAAGCAATATTACACTTTGTACAGCTTTGTTTACCACGGGTGGGTATATTTTAGTTGGGCTACACACCCCCAGTACCTATCTTGTGTGAGTACCCCTGGGAAACACTGTTCTTCCTTCTTCGATTTCTTTTATTCAGCAAAAAGTTTACCATAACAAGAAATGCCTGTGCGATGATTTACTTTGAAAAAAATATATAAAATGAGCAGTTTTTACTCAGGAAAACGTTTTACCTTCTCAGTTGACATTTTTACCAGTAGACCAACTACAGTGGAAATTTTTAATATCATTTTTAAAATCCGTATTGCCTCAAGGAGTTCCGTAGATAGAGGGGGGGTCAGCGGTCATTACTCCTTCGCAGAGCATCAAAAATACGTTTTTGTCTGAAAATTTATCATGAATTTTACTGTTTACAGATGTCTGTTGGAAAATTTACGTAAATAATCTAATATTAGACCACTTCCCAGAAATTCATGGCTACCCCACTCAGCCTTGAAATATAAGTTTCCAAAACAACACTGACCATTTACCAAATATTTCATTCACAACAATATAAAACTAAATTCTAACCCTAAGCAGCAAGGGCAGATTTTGTAACATGGCTTTGTTTGCTTTGATTTTCTGCTTGAGAGAATTTGCTTTGTCTTCAATGGCTAATCGCACTGGAATTGGATTTCAATTTCACTATTGTTACAAAATCTGCCCTTGCTACCCTAAGCTGGAAAGTTTTCAAATTGTGCACAGAATATGCAAAAATAATTGCAGGCCTCAAACATGCAAGCTTGTATATACTCCTCATCCAGACTGGGTTACCCCTTAGTTAGTTCACCTTCACCCTATTTGAAAATTTATTGACTTGTAGTATTACAAAGAATTTAAAAGCTTACAAAGTTAACAAAATCCTTAGGACAATTTAAAGAACATTCACTTAAATATCAATAGGGAAATTATCACAATCAGACCCTATCTAGAATATGGAAACTCTGTTTACACACCTATGTATATCAAACTTACCAAGAAAAGCAACGAAGCTAATTACAGGATTAGGAGATACTGCTGTACCATATTGAACAATTAGAAAGTCTGAACTTACCTGGCCTAGTATATCATCGTCTAAGAGGACATCTTTATAGATACACACAAATACTACAGAGAAGATGAACCTTCTACCAAAGGTACAGAGGCATAACCAGAGAGAACACAGTTTGAAGTTATTAAAACAAAGATTTGCTCTTGATATGAGAAAACGATTTTAAAGCAATAGACTATAGATTCATAGACTACCGGAATAGTTTACCCAAAGAAATAATACATGTGCTAAGCATAAACCGTTTCAAAAATCAAATATAAATAAAGTCTGTAGATATGTGCACCTACTGTAAGTACACACACAGGCATTATTTTATTTCTTGTGTTGATTGTTCTTATATTGTAGTTGCTGAAAAACTTCTTCAGTGCGTAGAGCAAAGTTTCCAGTCTGGAATTCCCATACAGGTTGTATATATAAAATATACATTACAACAACCCATGATTTATTAGTGTCCTGGCATTTCTTTTCCTTGCAAATTCCCCAGGTGGAAAAGTGCTAAAATTTTGTTCTTGGGTTGTTTCCACGTTTACTGGCAAAAATTGCATTCCCCGCTAGAAAGCTGGAGAAAACTGGCAATCCCCAGCCCAGAAAATCATCCACAATTAAGAATGGAAAGTTTACAAAGTGAACTGGCAAGTTAATAATAGATCCTTTGTTTATCTCATTTTGCACTGGCAATTTATTGCTCACGCATGGCAAACTTTTCAATCTGGTACCTATGTCAGCCAGGTCAGACAGCCAGGGTGCATTCCATGTATGCTCTATGCTTGACATATCCGGCATGTAATTAGAATTTTTCCTCTGCGCACAGGCATGAGATAGTGCTTTAGAGTGCAAACACTGGTAGAAGCTGTAATTGGCACAGTTTTTGGTCAATGAATAATTCCTTGATCAAGGAATAGTTAATCACTTGTGATTTTTCTTTGTTCTCAAGAAAACCCACCATTTGTTCATTGGTAAACTGTATGCTCTGCCAGAGGTTCTGTTATGAAATTTTCTATAAATCATATAATGTTTTTAACAAGGGAATTTTCTTCTTTTGACCAAGTGAAAAGTATTATTTTTACTTTTTATGCTTTTGATTGAGGAATTTCAAACGCTATTGTTCTCAAAGCTTTATTCCTCGATTGAGGAATTATATCCCAATTGAGGAATTATTCCTGATCAAGGTTGTGTGTTGAAAAGGTATAGGTGCTTCCAACTCTGCATACTATCCAGGGCTATTTCTTTCATTCAGAAGAAATACCCCTGGTCTGCAAATTTTGTGTGAATTTAGGTGACCTAATAAATTTATGGCACATCAAAAGAATTCTTTTTTTGAATTCTACATTGATTGCTGTTGGTGAATGTGATAGATAGGCTCAAGGGGCAGATAATGAAATAGATAGTCTCATGAATGGGGCAGATAATATAATAAGAGAAGGTTGAGTGCAAGGTGCTTCGGCTACACCAACTACATTTTACAGCAACAGGGTTCAAGTCTTTTTAATTTGCAATATATTATTTATAATAATAATACAATATTTAAGTTATTTATCGTTGTTGTTCTGGCTCTTTCTCTGTTTCTATTTTAGTTAAAAATAAAATAAAAATCCATTTAAATATTAATTGCTTTACTTATAAATAAATGTCAATGAAATGATACATAACAACCCACTGTCATCATTAATTTATCGTTCCTTGCGAAACTTAATTCAGCAGCATACTTACTTTTTGATAAGAATCTTTCTTCATTCAGAACAGCCATTGAATTTACTACCAAAAGACAAGCTTCCAGCAAACTGTACAAACCGAAGCCCATTTTGCCTTTGGCTTCTTCCACGAATCAGTGAACACAGGGTAACAATGGTACAATTCTGTCGCTCATGGGCAATAAGACACGGGAGTTTCAGCAGTTTCAGAAACTGATTTCTACGTCATAATTTCGTAATTCAAACTGATTTCTACAGCATTAGTCATAATTTCTACGTCCTATATAATTAAAAATAATCAGACCAAAAGCCAGCTTTCGATAGATTATATTCGCTATGATTTGACGTAGACACGACCGAGCGCGCACATATAATGATTGAAGTTTAAAGACTTTTAAAACGTACTTTAGATAGGAAAGTAAAATCCATCAACTTGAATTCACATATCTTTCTATTGTCAAATACGAAGATTTCTCTAACATCGCCGTACTTGAGCTGAGGCAGACCTTAAATCTGGAGTTGTCACACGTACATAAATATATTTAAGGGGGGGGGGGGGCGTGAGGCAGAGCCTTCTCACCAGCTTCTCGCTGCGGAAACAACAACAAACTGGGCGTTTCTAAGTAAATGAGGGCGTGGCTTTAAAATTTCATGATCTGAGCTCGACCTTGCAAGAGCCCCCAACTATTGATTTAGCTCTACACCACTGTTCACCTAGATAAATGCTTTTCATTGCAGTTAAGGCTTAAACGACTTACAAGGTATCACTTGAAAAATTCTTTAATTTACAATTGAATATATTAAAAGGAAAAACTAATCGGTTGCATGTAAGAAGAGTAATGACGACTGACTAAAACACAAAATTATTAAAAAAATCAACAAGATCGCCACTGAGTTAACCACTCTTCAATTTGATTTAAATTTTTTTCAAAATCTTCAGGAGTGTTGCTTTGTAGTTCGTAAACTATGTCTGTTTTGTAACTGTCTCTGGCTTCTTCAAGAATTGTCTGAAATATTTCACATTCAATATTTTCTGTTAGCTTCTTTTGTGTATATTCTCTGTAATGTGAAACACGATAAAACCATTAGTAAATACTTTGTGAAACAATACTTGTCAAAACTAAATAAAATTAAAAACCATGATAAAAGATTGTTAAAAACATCAAATTCCAAAATGAATAATATGTGCTGATTGTTACATTTACAAAAACATGAATAAATTCTATGGGAAAGCTATAAATCATAAGAAAAGGCTCCTTTCATCTTTACAATAAAATATTTTCACAACAACAAATTCCAGCTCACCTCTTTTCTAGCCTATCATAAAGGACAGTGTTATTTGCTCTCAGAACAAACACTATGTCAAACCATCGTTCAGGGAAAAAGTCACATCCATGGTAATCAACAATATGGCCACCATCTGAAATTATATCATCAATTTCATCTACCACCTGGTTGGTAAAAAAAATAATTTTTATAAAATTTTCAATCTTGACAAAAAATATTTACAGATTCTTTCCTTAAAATGAAAATCATTTTCAAAGTAGGCATAAAATTGTCATTCAAGTCTCCTCAGTCAGATCCCAAAATAAAAATAACAGTATTGATGGCAGATTTTTAGTTTTGTTCTCTGGTTTTGAATGGGTTAAATAAAGTCTAAAAATCAAATTTATGAGAAACCCAATCCCTGAATTTCAACTAATAAAAAATAAAGACGACCAGTAATCAATAGCCTAAACCCTAACCGATACTAGAATTGGTCTGAAATACGCATCCGTAAATGATACTACTTCATACCCTACCAATCACAATTTGTGACAAAATCTATTATAAATGAAGCTATTTTAGTAATTACGTAGCTATTTTCGTTGGCTTATTTAGTTTATAAAACGAAGAGAAACTTGTAAATTTGGTAAATCGAAAAAATTAAAAAATTTCTGAATCCTTTGAGCAGTTGTGCAAACATAATTATTAAACTACCAAACAGATTGAACATAACTATTAGGAACTATTCGTTTTAGTTGTTGGGGCTCTCTTTAAAAAAGAGCTAACTGAACTTTCAAATTCGATGAATGATCAGCATCAATGATACTGAAATTGTAATTTTGACACCCCTAACCGATGCCAAACCCTGGAAGTTTATATAGGAGTCAGTCCCCCCGCCCCCCTGGGAATTCGATACCAAACCTAAAGAAATCTGATAGACCTAGAACCACAAGTGACTCGGAAAAAGCAGATGAGTTGGTTGAATCAATTCTTTTCAAGCTTGATGTAGAAATAAACGAAAGTATAGTTTTAGAACAACTAAACAAGTTAAAGAGGAATAGGTCCAGCGGGTAGGATGTCCGGCATCCAAGAATTTTGAATGAACTATCGGTAGGTATTATACTTCTCTACTTGGGCCTCCTGTGTTCCACAGGGCAGTGTATTAAGGCCCCTTCTATGTAGTCATTTGCTATGTGAATAACATGCCGAAATCCACAGTACATTGAGGATGTTTGCAGATGATACTAAATTATTTTGAAGATTGGATAGTGAAAAGGACCTAGAGAGTTTGCAGTTTGATTTGCACAAGTTAAAATATGTACAGATACCTGGCAAATACGCTTTAATGCTACTAAATGTAAAGTAATGCATCTCAATAGTAGCAATCGCTGCTCTGACTACAGAATGGAAGAAAAATATTACCAGGTAATACTGAAAACTACAGAGTGTGAAAAGGACTTAGGAGTATATGTGGGCAAGCACCTTTAATTTCAAGTATAGTTAGGCCTCACCTTGAGTACAGCAATGCTGTTTGGTTGCCATTTTTTAATCAAAGGAATACAATTCCATCGTGAATGCTGAAACTTTGAATTCTTTCAAGAATTAGTTGGGCAATTTATTTTGTTATACCAAGCATTCCTGTTGCCGGGACGAAATAATTTTGAAGATTTACGTTTACAAAACAACATGTTTTTGGAGTGTATGTTTCACTGGTTTTGGAAGGGCGGATTCGGGTTAGAAAATGTCCTAGGGCTGCATCCCTGCGTTTGTAACCCTGACGCTAAATATAACTTCTTTATACTGCGGTTAAAACGTTGTTTGACCCATATGTGCTCTAAAGGTAAGTCTATTGTCGACATGAACTCTAAGCTCTCTTTCACCCTCAGTTTTTTTTTCAAAGAGAGCTGAAACTTTATTCCTTTGTACCATTTGTGTGGGGCTGAATTGAAGGCTTCTGCAAAGTCCAGGTATATGACAACAATCGAGTTGCCCTCATTAAGATAAATTGACCATTTATCCATAGTGTCCAGTAACTCTGTAAAATTATGTTGGCAAATCTGGCAAGGAACTTCTTCAGTTTTGCATATAATGGATGGATGTCAAGCTCACAGGACGATAGTTATTACTAGCTGTTTTGCTTCCTTTTTTATATATTGGTGATAGTTTTCCATATTTCCGATCTTTGGTAACATCCCCTCAACAAGTGAATTTTTGTAACTGAGAGCCACTGGTTCTTTTTTGTTAATTTGCAGTCTCTCTGAGCAACCGTATATGAAGGTTCTGGGGACTTGCTAATGTTTAAACTTGACAATTTTTGTCAAGAACATCATCTTCATTTATTACAATATTATCAAGTATATTCCCATTGCATTTGTCTTCAACTGTTGCAACATTCTTATGTGTGAAGATGCTCATGAATAACATTTGCAATCTTTAGATGGTTGCTGATCAAGCATTTTTGTCTGATTTCTTGCTTTGGTATTTAGTGTACTCTTTTCCAAAGCTTTGATGTTCATCCAGTGGTCTGCACTGTCTGTTTTTGTCATGATTTTGAAACAGGTATAAACTCAAAATATTAATATTCATGTAATTTTACTTTGAAAAGCATAACTAAATACTCTTGAGATTCTGTGCAGATGACTCATTATAAGTAAAAGAAAATTTATGTATAAAATTCAACTCATTAACAATAAAGCTGGCACCCATTAACAATTAGCTCAGATTACTGCACTTAGTTTTTGTTATTTTTTATGGTTAAATAAATATTTGCATTTGAATTTTGATCATCGATAAAAATTTCCAGCAATTATATCTTTTGTTTACCAGAGATTATGCATTGCAAAACACAAATAATTTAGTACAATCGTTTCACTCCTGTTCAGTGATAATTTATTTTTAGGTTCATATATTATTTTTATACATACATTATACATAATTAAACATTTTTTGAATTAAACCTGGTAAGGTTCTTAATTAATTCATGGGGTGGTAAACAAAAATACTCAAATCAAGTTGGTAAAGATTGGTCTATAATATTCTAACAATGCCTTTTTTGTACTTTGATAACAGATTTTCATTTCATGTAAAATGGATGCAGGTATTTCAGCCTTTAGATTTTTATAAATGGAAGGTTCTTTGTATATATGGGGTTATAATTTATTCTTAGGGGGTCGCAAAAAAAAAAGACCGGACACCTTGTCTTCGTCAATAATGTGACATTGAAATTCGTCATCCCATCCTTGATAAAGCTGCTCTTTTTCCGCAAGCTCGCCAACATTGATAAAATGCAATCCTGTTCTTTCTGCCAACTCTCTCCCAAGAAGAGTTTTACCTGTTCCTGGGGTTCCTGTGATGAGAATGTTAGGCCTGTCACGTTGCACCGAGACAGCCATCTTTAAATTTTGAATCGTGAAAGAAGGATGATGCTCCGTCGCAGTGGCTTTTCTAGCTTTATCTAATGTCGACTGTCAACCTAGACTGGCTACAACAACAGTCGCTTTGTCGTGGTGTAGCTAGTCTACTGTCAACCTGCAAGCTTACAGTTTTCTAAAATCATGAGTAGCACTGACCTAAATACCATACATGCCCCAGTGGCGGATCCAGACGGGTGCAAAGGGTGCACTTGCACCCGTCAGATTTCATACATTTTGTCTCCAAAACTAT
>JAYJMH010068646.1:0-33865 GCA_036873815.1 Phacellophora camtschatica | reverse complement strand
TTGCAGTCTTCGGTCGTCAAACATTGTGACTTGCAGCTGTTTGCATCACTGAATTCAATTGTCTTGAATACTGCATCATGCGAGCTATCCTTTCTTTTTGCACTGAAGTTGGCAAACATTTTTCATAGAAGACGCAGTATGTGGCTATTTGAAACAATGGCAATATGAAATAGTACGCTGCAAGAAAATGAAACATAGGCATTCCAAACATGTTTTTCCAAATAAGAAACATGAAACATTGAAGAGAAAATTCTTCATTCGAGGTAAAACTCTTCATTCGATGTAAAACTCTTCATTCAAGGTAAATCTCCTCATTCGAGACTCTTCACATTAGGTAAAGCACAAATTAAACAAATCATTCTGTTAAGAGATGCTTTCGAAGGTTCTTCGAAACAAACTGCAAAAGCTGATTTTAAAACTATTTCCCATTTTCCCGTTCCCCCTTTTAATAATAGCCTTTTTCAAGGAACTTAATGAGTGTTTGTACAATGTTGTTAGCATGAAAGACAGGCCTGGTTGTTTCATATATGTAACTTAAAACTCTGCATAGAGTTTAGGTTTAAATTCAATTTCTAGTTTTAATTTCTAGTTTTACAGTAAAACCTAGTTTCCATCTAACTACAACTACGGTTAGGCTGCTTATGACCCCCTTGCCAGAGGAAGAGATTGTGGGGTTTTGGGGATCGAGCGCTCCGAAATCTTGCCAAATTGTCTGTAAGAGCATCATGCTAATGCTTTTGTCGGAAAATCTGAGCATCTTTCGGAAATTAAACCCGAATTTCTAAGCTTAAACTGAAATTTCCAATTTGATTGATCCGATTTCAATTTTTTTTTTCGCATCAATAAATGGTTTTAGGCGCACTTTTCCATAACAGAGATTTTGAAAAACTTATTCCATTCACGTTATGGTCAAAAGAAAAATGTCGAAATTCGTTAGCAAAAACAAAGCACTTGCTTCTTTGTCTAAACCATTCTCATCTCCAAAACCTCTGTTATGACTGGTTGTCCTATTTTTTTGTTTAATAAGATTTAAATAATATTAAATAAATTTACTATATGCTTGTGCATGTCAAATGAATAAAATTAATTCAACAAATTGGGCCATAATTAATTCAACAAATTCGCATTCTTTTCGGGAAAACAAGAAGAAGAAGCCGTGTTTCTTTTGGCAAAATTTCAAAATGCATTAAGGAATGTAGGAACAGATGATGAATAAAATAGCGGGATAAATAATTTGATTCGTCATCCCTGGGTGATTTCTCTAATTATTCTGTTTCTTTTTATTTCTTGTGCAAAAGGTGCAAATGACAAACACGAAGATTGGACGAGTGAGTCAAAACTTCTCATTAATTTAAATGTGAAAGTTGGAAGACAAAACTCGCTCAAAACCATTAATAAATGTAAAAGAAAAAAAATTGAAATCGGATCAACGATATTTTGCAGATTTTCTTTATAACACAGAGTTATCAAATCGACAAAAATTGACTGGAATATTGAATCTCCAGAAGTGTCACGTGATTTCTAGTAATCTGATTGGCTATTCCTTGACCTATGGCAATCAGTGTTATGTCAATAAGAGTCAATCAGCGTTAGAAAATTAAAGATTTGGAACCTATGCTGATTAAATATGCATTATCCTAATGAATATCTCATATCTGATTCATGGTTATCTCGAAACAAAGTTAAAAAAATTAAAACAAAAAGAGAGCATGTTTTTAGTTTTAAGTGTATCGATTGAGTTTATTGCTGGTGCTTTGCTTCACTTCCACATCACTACAACTGGGGCAGATTTTCCAACAATGTTGAAATTGACAAGCCCAATTCGAAGCGATTATACAAACAAATCCATGTTTTCATTTTCTGCTTGAGAGAATTTCCTTTGTCTTGAATCATTAATCGTTTTGAAATTAGTGTGTCGATTTCACTATTGTTACCAAATCTGCCCTTGTTCTTCACTCCATCTCTAATTTTGTATGTAATACGTAAGGGTAGGACATTTGTAAAACAATATATAATGGGAGATTAGTACGGTTGCCCACGAGTGCAAAACACATTAAAAAATTTGGTGAATCAAAGAATATGACATAAAACACAACTAAACACGAAAAACACAGCACATAATAACTAAAAACAGAACACTAGAAAAACAGAAAACAGAAACTAAAAACGCAACGCAAGACTGAAAACGCAACAAAACACCACACGAAGCCGAAAACATCAATTTAATCTCAATAAATGAATCATTACTTGAAACATCAAATAAAACATCAAGGAAATATCAAGTTAGGAAGTCTATCAAGATATCAACCTATCAAGTAACAAAATCTATCAAGTAATCAACTTATCAAGTAATAAAATCTATCAAGTAATCAACTTATCAAGTAATGAAATCTATCAAGTTATCAACTTATCAAGTAACAAAATCCATCAAGTAATCAACTTAACAAGTAATGAAATCTATCAAGTAATCAACTTGTCAAGTAATGAAATCTATCAAGTTATCAACTTATCAAGTACAGAAGTTTCACGATTTTACCAAAAATAGATTTTTCCTATTGCTATCTGCTGAAAATACCACACTGGGGCTTTCGGTCAGTATTGCTCAGAGCTTGAATAGTATGTATTAGAACTGAAAATATCAAACTTTAAGGATAGCTTTTTGTCCACCCGGTTGATATATATAATTTTTCAGAAAAGTGTATGTTTGTAATGATTTCTAAAGTATGTGCTAATTTGAGCTATTGCTAAAACAATCATTTCTAAGGAGTATTAATAAAATAGATTAATTTCACTGGTACTTTAGATATAAACAGAGGCTTTCAAAGCTATTATCTCTCGAGAACAAAGTAAAACTCTCTCCACTGGAATAATAATATCTCCTCTGCAACGTTGTTTGTTTTCATTTTCCAGTTGAGAGAGTTGTGTTTTGTTCTCAACGGATAGCTGATTTGAAACTAGTGTATAAATTTCACTATTGTTAAGAATTTGCCTCTGTTGTAGTTATCTACCCCAGAGAAAATTGAAACTGTGAGTAATGTATTGTTGTTGAGAATTATAGCTAGCGATAAAGTGTAACGAAAATATTATTGTTATTGGTAAATTACGTTTTTATTAACGTAATTCTGGAAAAATTTCGCCATTTTTATTTTTATTTTTACTTCAATATATCAGTTTGTGAGCCAAAAAGATACTTGCAAACAGAAACTGTATAAGCATAAACATGCGTTTTGGTTTAAATGCTCATTTTTGGTTAATATCTGATTCATGGTCATTTCTAAATATATTTATGGAAGATTGCAACAAAAAGGAAAACAAGGAGATAGCATGCTGTTGGCTCTAAAAGAGTAGATTATAAGGGACCAGTAATTAAATGAAAGCGGTCTCCTGTTTCAAGGACAGTATTGTTTCAGAAACCTACATTCAAGATGGGCATTAAGAAACGTGAGTTTGCTATTCTTCCCCGTGTCTATGTACCCATGATGTATGAGTGTGTCCTTGTACCCATGCCCTTGCGTGTTAGTAAACTGAAATTAAATTATTTTCTGAAAAAATATACAATCTAAGTGCATTGTAATTACATTGCAATTGTATCGTGTCTGCATTGAGGGTGGATTGTGAGTGCATTTAGAGTGTATTGAGCGTGCATGGTAAATAGATTGTAACTGAGTTGTAAATGGATTGGCTCCTCTTCTGTACTTAAGGAGCTCTTCCTTTAAATTTAATTTAATTTAATGTCATATGTAGAGGTATGTAAAATGGAGATAAACTGAACTGGAATTAACTTGATAATACTTAACTGCTGGAAAGAGTGTAATCTTCTTACTAACATGGGAAATTTTATTAAACAGTTGATTGTTGTTCAAACATGACGATGCAATTTGTGATTTGAAAGAATGGATTTCACACTCAGTATGCATTCAATGCCTCAGTCAAACCAAAATAAACAAAGGCAACAAAACTTTATGCGATTTTCTTGGCTTCTTCTCACGATCAGCGTTTTTGAGGGTTTTACGCAAACTGTACACTACTGAAAACTGTACTTTTTAAGGATTAGTTACTAAATGACCCTTTGTAAAGTTAAGTGCGCAAAGTTTAAAACCATAAAGCACTGTAAAACTTCTTTCTTTCATCAAAATAACACTTGGCACAGTGAATAAACATGCGTGTAACGTGCGATCTTTGCGTGTTAAGTGTTTTTATGGGTTAATTACAAAAGGACTCTTTTTAATGTATAAAGTCAAGTGCGCAAGTTGTGAAATACTGTAAAACTGCTTATAGAACCTGTGATATACACAGTGAAGACTTTAAGCGTGTCTTTTTAAGAGCTAGTTACAAAGCGATCTTCGCCAAGCACGCTGAAATCTATTCTTTACAAGAAACGGTATCGTCACGGGCATTAGGAAATGTAAAATTTTTATTTCATTCCCATTTCAATTTTTTCCATTCCACCTGCCTTACATTCCGTGTTTTTATTTTAGGCTTCCGTGCCAAAAATAAAAACACGGACATGAAATATAGGACAGGTGGAATGAGAAGAATCAAAGTGGGAATAAAATACAAACTTTACATTTCCTAATGCCCGTGGTCTCATACAAGAAAAAAGGAATCTTTTAGGCAGCTTTCCACAAGGAATACTCTCAGGTATTTTATAATCTTTATCACATATAATGAACGACTAAAATTAAATGTTTACAGACATGGCTTAAAAATGTACAAAACGGCAAAGTTATTTTTTCACACTATAAATACATTTAACTGAAAATACAAAAATGACACTTCAAATTTAATAATTAACGAGACTATATGTTCATTGGAAATCGATTATATTAATGCTATGTTCCGCACACTCTAGATACTGAATGGCAGAACATACCAGGTATCCCAGGAAAATGCATCGCCCTTCCTTCATTGAAAATAGTAGGAAAAGTGCAAAATTATGCAATCAAAACTTTATATATTTGCAGTATAGAAACATTAACTTGACGTTTGCCGCAAATTTCTCCAAAATCGATGGTGTCTTTACCAAGATATGGAAGTTGAAAGCTCAAAATTATGTCGAAACGAAAACCAGAGGACTCTCATGATATCAACGTTTTGCTACGTTAAAATAGGTACATGTCATGAACATGTTTTTGTCATGCTTTTGATGAGAAACTTCTAAAACGATTAAAATTTTTAATTGACATCAGTTAAACGTCTTAGCTTTGTTCTTTTTTATTTATATAAAAACTCGTGCCTTTGGACAACAAAAATCCTTTAGCGAAAGTAAATGCTCAATACTCTTAGGCGTTAATGCAATTGTCTAGTTTTTTTATTTCATTCCCTAAACAAAATGCACAGTATCTAAAAAAAACATTTCCGAAGAAAAGTTCAATTTGTTTTAATAGCTACTCTCTCTTCATTAGCTTCATGACAAGCCCCTGCTTTATCTTGATAAATCTCTGCTTTTGTGCAGAGGCCTCTGGCCTTTGGTTCGACACAATTTCCAGCTTCCAACTTCAATTTCTTGTTGCATATACATTGATTTTGGAAGAATTTGCAGCAAACTTTAAGTTAATGTTTCTGGATTGGAATTATGTAATGCCTTGATTGCTTACTTTTTTACCTTTTCAATATTTTGAATAAAACGGCAACACATTTTTTGGGGCACCGTTTTGGGACACCGGTATAAAATCCGTTTCTAACAAAAAGGGAGAAAACAGCCAGAAAGGAAGTCAAGAAAAGCATACAGCAAAACCAGAACCACATGTAGTCAGTGCAAAGTTTTGTTGGTTAAAAACTGTGCGGACACCTCCAAGTAACGTTCTCCAAACATTTTACTAGCTTTTGTCTTTGTAAAAGAATGACACCTCCAGACAACGAGAATACCTCATAACAAGGGATAGTAACACTCGTGCCATCGGTTTTTGTCATCTTTAGGTTCTATTGTAATTAAACATAAAACAGAAACAAACCAAATACAGCACAATGATAATCTTCAAAATCCTAAACAGAACTGGTACATTATTGATATTAAAATTATCCACAAAACCAAACAATCACATGGTCAATGCTACAAATTGCTTTTTTTTCAGATTTAACAGTAAATTTTAAATTTGTCTCAGTAAAAATTTGTGGAATTTTGCCACAAAAAATATTGAATCAATGAACTTAACCCATTTAATCAAAACAAGGAGCCTTTAAGGCTGAGAACCAACCAAAACATAAAGAAAGAAGAAATGCTTAGTTGAAATCAAACCATATTCATATTCATACAAAAAGTGTAAGAGCATATTGACATTATTTTGATGATATACAGCACCACATGGCCCTTTCACCAAATAAAATCACACAATTTGTGGTTCTTTGCTCATATTTGGAGTGCCTTTCAAGAACCACATAGAAAAATTTTTGTTTTTCAGAAGACAACTAGGGCATGGATTTGGCTTTTCATAAATTTTCAGCTGAAAAACTTTCCAAAAACAAAATTGCTTCTTAATCCTATAATAGTTCATTTAATCCTGACAGCCTATGAAGTAAATAATTTCAAGTTGGTCTCTCAAAGACAAAACTCATTGTCCATGCTTTTGAACAAGTCTTTCTTTCACAATCTGAAGCTGTGTAAGTATATCGTTGAAATTAAAAATGCCTGTATTTTTCCCAGCTGGAAAAGGATCTTGAAAACTGTTTCCATCCATATGAAGGTTCTCTTTTGCCTTTGCTTCATAATGTTCATAGAACTCTAAAAACGACTTCTCCATCACATCAACTAAGGTTTCAGGACATTTTAAATTTTCCAAGTGGAGCATTTGACAAACTGCCACTCTTAAAGTTTCATGCAATATTATGTCGCTGTACCTCTTTGAATCGCCAGGACGACGTTCCTGCTCAAAACCTGGTTCATTATGGTATGGTTTCTCTGACATAAGAGATTGCACGGATATTAGAACACTAGATATTGACTGTGATGCACTCCATGGTGGACCATACCATGTTCCTAAAATACTCAAACATACCTTTCCATTCTTGTACAGGTTTGGATTGAATCGAACAACTCCTCCCCCAGTTGTAATTAATCTAACCCTTGGAGGCCTAATTGGGTAGTCTGGAGGGCAGCGAATAAAAAAGTGAAAAAACCCCCCTTCATAAGGAGTGTCGGCTGGCCCAATAACTAAAGCATGGATTTTTGTAATATTTTCAGGATTTGGCACCACACATATGAATGGTGGTGGTTCACAGTAAATTTCAGTTATGTCTTTCTTTATGCGTTGAATACAAAAGGTAGAAGGTCTTTCCTTGTCCCAGTCCTCTGATTCTGTGGGATCCCATGATGACCCCCCAGAAAAGTCTGCACCCTCGTAGAAGTTGACGGCAGTTGCTGAACTTTGCATGTCTCTTGTTGTCCAAACCCACTTGTTACGCTGTTGGTGTTAATTAGCAACTAAATCATTGAACTTTGCATGTTTCTTGTTATCCAAAGCCCCTTGTTACGCTGTTAATTAGCAACTAAATCATTGCTCTAATAAACCATTCGTTGCCAATTAGATGTCTTTTTTTCGAAGTGAAAGTGATACTTCTTTGGACTTGGTCTTTTCAAAGGCCCAGCTAGCAACAGTAAAACATAAATCCTTCGCAGCGTCCCCCAATTGTCAAACGCTTCCCGACGCTGGATTGGAGGAGTGCATGCTGCTGTGCTGTTCTTGCCCCTAAAAGATAAAACAGCAACAAACTCAAAGAATTGTATGTTTAGTATATGGTAAGATACAAATGTAGTTAATAATATCTGTATAATGACTGACTCGAACCATTCATTTATTTATCGTTGCTTAGTTTTGGCAGCAGCATCGCAACATGATTTAAATTTAGGCCTATCTTATCTTAATTATTGAAAGAAAGTGACCTTGTTTTGTAGTGTAATGTAACGAGGCTTTTTATTATTTTTATTATTTCATTAGTATTTTTATTACAGCAGTTTTGTTTGAAATTTTGACAAGAGAAAAAAAAAATTTTTCTCTTTAAATTATTATATATTAATTAAATGGGAAAAATATGAAAAGTGGAAACCACCCTTCTTGTTCTTGCAAGTTTTGTGGGCTGATTTTTGTTTTAAAATACCATTCTGGCATGAATTTTTTCCAAATTCCTAAATCTTGTTTCGTTGGAACTGTAACCATGGTGGTTATTCTTTTGACAAAATCTGTTTGTTTTAAAACAGTATCTTACTGTATATTGTTTGATATTCATTTTAAAGAACAACAATTGTCAGAACTTTCACCATGGCCTAAAAATATTTGATTGTAATGTAAAAGATACAATTGACACAACGGTATTTAAGAGTGAAAACTTTATTTTTCAGGGATAATGTTTAGAACTGTATTGAGAAAAGGAATACTGTCAACTTGTTCAAAAGATATCTCATTTAGAAATTCACTAACAAATGAAGAATGGATTGGTGTAAGACAGATGACAAGTTTTGTCAATAAATTTTATTGGAAGCCAATAAGGAAAAAGGCAAATCCAAGACCAAAATTTCCTGTTATACTGCTTGAGGATGATGAACAGCTGGGAAGAAAAGGAGAGGTGGTGAAAGTTGAGCGAGGTTATGCAAGACATGTTTTGATACCTGAGAGAAGGGCAGATTATGCCATCAGAGACAATCTAGAGATGCATGATTTTTTCAAAGGTGGCTCCAAACCCAGGGCATCTCTGAAATTTGTCAACAAATTAAAAAGTATGCAGTTAATTATGCAGAGACCAGCAGATGAATCATGGGAAATTTCAAAGCATCACATTGCATTTGCATTTAAAAACAATTTCAAACTACATGTACCTGTACATTGTATCCAATCAGACTTTGAAGCGATTAGTGAGTTTGGTGAATATGAAATAACTGTAACAGTCAATGGCGAATCAACTGTGCCAGTTCAAGTCTTGGTGCAAGAATGGCAACCTGTCTATGAGAAAGATTGGAAGGATATCTTGTTCAATGAAGCAAATGAAGAGGAGGAAGACAAGGAAGCTTCTTGATGAATGAAAATCTACATTATAATTTTTAACAAAGAAGCATGTGTGTTGTTTTTCAAAGCTTTTCCTGAGTACCAATGTATTTATGATGTTCCCAGGGGGGAAAACTTACCAAGTTTTATGACAGGTCTCAGAGCTCTTTTTAAAACTACCTAAAAAATATTATGTCGAATATTTCAGACATTTAAATATTTGTCCATGTTGGAGGCCCAAAAAATATTGACACTTTTTCTGTCTTTGTGGAAAATACCCTTAAATGATATCATGAATTTTTGGCAACCAAAAAATAATAAAACTAATAAAACCTTAAAAAATACAAAATCATCAAATGTTTTCCCTGAAAAAATAATACTTTGCACATATATGTCATGAAATTTGGCAAGTTCTCCCCATGGGAGAATGCTAAGATGTGGCTGATACCAAATTGGGTATTGTCAAAATCTTTTTTTTTTAACTATTTGCTAATGAATTAAACAATTTTCACACCAAAATGATGGAACAAAAATGTAGGAACAAAAATCAGGCAAGTTAACTTTCAAAAAAATATTCAACGAATACAATTGCTACAATGAATTAAAAAAAATGCAGTTTTTGGTTGCCATAGCTTACAATGGATCAGAGTATTTTTAGTAGTTAAAGATTTTATACAAAGATTTTTTAGTAGTTAAAGATTTCTTAAATTCTAAAATTTTCTACTAATACTAAAAATACTGTGATCCAATACTAAAAATACTCTGATGGCGGCTAAACACGGAACGAAGTTTTCCATGGCTCTGCAAAGCAATGATTGGGTGCATAACTACGATGCTACACGAGGTACATTGTGCACGGTTTAGTAGCTGGGAAGGAGCATACCTCCAGTTCTAAAAAGTGCGCGAAATGTTTTTTTGTCATTTCGTTTCTGTTGTTGGTTTGGTTTGGTAGAACTGTTTTGCCATTTGTACTCGTTGTCAAGGTAAGTTTTGTCATTGAATCTTTTACTTGCTTGACCGTTTCCTTAAACAAATAAACTAACAAAGGAAGAGTTATTCGGTTACTCTGTCGTTTTGAATAGCTAGTTTAGGAGGCTGTGTGGCTGGAAAACTTGCATGTAGTTAATATCCGTACAGCGTACCCCCCCCATCCTTGCCATATAAAGAAGGGAAAATCCCGGGGGTGTGATCAAATCCGGGGGTTTGAAACACAAAATTACAACTTCTAATAAATGCTGCTTAGGATTTTTTACATCTTCCAGTCTCAATGTAATATTTTAATTCGGAATGAAGATTTTTTTTCTTCAATAAATAATTTTTTTATTTTGCAGAAGATAAACGCCATCAGAAATGCCTCCCTCTATGTATGTCTATCTAATAATAATAAGCACCTTCCCGCCCTCTACTCTATTAATAAACACCACACAAATTTCATTAACAATTTAATAAATGCTGTGGTTAGACTGATTTTATTAATTTTATTAGACTGAATTTATTAGACTCTAAGTAGAGTTTATTAGAGGCAGTACAGTATTGTTCTCTATATTTAAAAAAAACCTTGGTAGGGGATATGCTTAATTTCCTTTCCATGAATTGTGGCTTAGTTAAATTTGTTCCAAAGGCACATTCTGCAGAAAGTTGTATTAAAATTTTTCATGTTTAATGGACTCAACCAAAGATGGCACATCCATTCACTGGCACATCCAAATAATTTGGTTCCCATCCACAGCAAGTTTCGTGTTAAAATTTGCTCTGTCTGGCAAATCCCTTGCACAGGGCAAATGTTCCAACCTGGCATGCCCCATTGAAAAATTGAGGTTTGAAAGATGAGGTTTGAAACATTTGCTAACACCGCACCACACAAATCTGACCATTTTTGTCTGCCAACTTTACATTCCTTATACAAACTTATTTAACAAAATAACTACAACATCAGATGCACAAAAACTTTGCGAACTGGTGACTTTTCTATGGCTCTGCTAGGGTAAGACGCAGAGTCAACACTACTCCATTCTTCAAATTTTTATTACTTTATTTCATTATGATTTATTCTTTCTGCTCTATTTCGAAAATTGATATTTTTAAAACTAATTCTTAATCATCATCTATGTATTTGTTTCAAAGTTGTCTTCTAACCATAAATTTACTTACTCAACCATGCACTGTCATTTGCTTGTTTGAAGGCATGTTTGGTTCACTTGAATATCAAGGATATTGTAAATAAAAAAAGAGAATGATTAGGATTAAGGATTTTACTTCAAGGCTGTTTGTGTTGGCACACCCAAGATCTTCACCAAAAGTGCTGCATTTTCCAGTATCGTCACAAGGAACATCAGAGCAAGATTACCAAACTCAGTTTTTGTAACATTTATATTATATGATTAATTGATTATAATATATAAGTCATAACTACTTTGTTACGTTGTTGTTTGTTATAGAACAAAGAAATGACCCAAAGAGAAAATGAGCCACAAGGCAGTAGAAGCACAGAGGCTGTCTGCTGGAACACCTGCTGAGTTGACATTAGATGCTTTACAACAGAGGCTAAACCAAGCTGAAACAGGAGCAAAGAAACTCACAAAACACTTAAACAAGTATGGCT
This sequence comes from Phacellophora camtschatica, assembly GCA_036873815.1. Classification (NCBI taxonomy): domain Eukaryota; kingdom Metazoa; phylum Cnidaria; class Scyphozoa; order Semaeostomeae; family Ulmaridae; genus Phacellophora; species Phacellophora camtschatica. The sequence goes on along the minus strand of JAYJMH010068646.1, from coordinate 22,288 downwards.
ATAAATATGATGAAAGTGACAGCAGCAAAGCTAAGCAACCAGGAAAGAAAACCGACTCCAGTAGCAGGAATGAGAAAATGGGTATATTTACGGATTTTATTACAGTTTGGTTTTGTCTATAAACCTTTTCCAGTTTGACTAGTCTATGCGAAGAACGATTGGACCTTGTTAATGCAGAGATGAGCAAAACCTCCAGGCACCAGGAGGCATAATTTGTTTGGACCAATTGCAAAACTCCCAATTTTAATCAAACATACCCTCATCATTACTCTACCACCCACCTGCCCACCAAATTTCTGAACAAATTTGGAAAAATCATGAAGGCAATCCTGGATGTTTATTGGGGGATGGCAGCCACCTCCTTACCCTCATGAGTAGGTCACTGTAAATCACATTTTGTTTTACATGAGACATTGCAGACTGGCCAGCTCAAAATCTATAAAACTATTAACAATATAAATCCATCATTTATGAATGAAATATTTCAAATTCATAAGACATCAGAATACAATTTAAGGCAAACCTCTTTCAGTGTTATACAGTTTAGATACCATATCTTACAGATATTGCTGGACTTGCTACAAGTCTTGATTGAAAGGGATAATTTAATAATAAGAAAGAAAAAGGAGGGAAAAAAAGGAAGGAGGAAAGGGAAATAAAGAAAAAGGACATTATTGTATTCCCTTATGAGCGAGACTTGCTTTTATATTCCCTTACAAGCGAGACTTTTTATATTCTCTTATGAGCGAAAGTCCAAGATCCGCTATCTTTAACTCTTACATGGTGAAACTGAAATCTGTTCGAGATAGAGAATGCTGGCAGTGTTTTACAAGAAAACCTTGCAAGGTTAAATGAAAATTTGTTTGAAATAGCGAATGTTCGATATAACGGGCAATCGAAATAGCGGATGTGAACTGTAAATAACATATATTTAACACAGTATGGAAGGTCTTTTGGGAATAGCTCTTATTATGAAAGGCTCTCAGTTTTGAAAATATACAATATTGTTTGTCTGAGAATGAGATGATTGACTGAAATTGACAAATTTTCATTTTCATAAATGTTTAAGTTAGATGTTTAAGCAGAAAAAGTGACATTGTCAGCCAAACATGCAAAATAATGGATGACTCGGAGGTGAAATCAGGTATCAGCAAAATTTAAACGACATTATTTATCATTACATGGTAATATTTATTGCTTCAATGAAAAAGTTCTGCTCATAGCTCCTTTAACAACTCTCATTATCACAATGTGTTTTAGGAAGGAAAAAAGCGAAAGAGAGTGAAGATCTTCAGAAAAGTTTCAGCGAAATGGCAACACGAGTATGTAAAATGGAAGGTACTCTTCACTCACTGAAACTTGGCATGCATGGGCTGGAGAGTGAGAAAAGTACAAAGAAAGACACGCACAGCGAAGATATGATAGAATTAAAAGAGAGACATAAGATAGAAGTAAGGAAATTTGAGGAAATGATCAAATGCTTGAAAGAGGAATCCGAAGAAACCAAGAAAAGAGACGAAGAAGTGCAAGATGAGATTGAACAGATGATCCGGAAAATGAAACAAACAGAGGAGTTTGTTGTTGCGAAAGATTCGCGAATTGCTGAACTCGAAGCTGCGTTTAATAAAGTTTCTGCACAGAGAAGTGACGTAAGTTTTGTTGTTATTTTGATGGAAATATTTTCACCCCAGCAAGGACCATATGGCCTGCTGCAAGCAATGTGAAACGTTAATATTTTCAGAAGGTAATTGCGGACAAACGTATTTTAGATTAGGCGAGTGTGAGGCTAGTAAGCTGGTGCTAACTTGGAAAAATGAAAACTAGATTGTTGGTGTAGAGTGTGTTGACCAATGACTTTTTACGTCCATTAAATACTTAGCAGTGAATGGTTGCAGCGTTTAACAGTTCAGCTACTTTTTTAATGTAAACAACTATTTCGGTCTGTTATGGACGTCCAGAAAAATTTGGATGGTTCAGGGTTTTTAGAGTACGAAATAATCTTTTTGACTTATTTTACTATGTGAAATTAGATATAACTTTTGGTACCAAATACTTTTAGCTGGAAGTGCAGTTGCAAAGAGAAGTGACCTTAAGGCAGAGTGTTGAGGACGCACACGAGGCCTTGCTCATGAGAATACGCGATATGGAGGTCGTAGTTGATTCAGAAAGAGGCCAAGTGAGTGATCTGTTGAATAACTGGGACAATGCGAAAAACGAAGCAGCTGCTACGAGGGAGGCTTTTGAAAATGAGCATGAATTGAGAATGCAGTTAGAGGCATTAGTTGCTCAACAAGAGGATGATTTTGGTAAGTTTGGTCATTAGCAACGCGGGCACTGTTATAAAAAAATCAAATTTGTTCTTACTTCTGCGGATGAAAATGTTTTCACCTCTGCGGAGGAGGGTTTTTTTGATTTACGGTCTGTGAAAGGTATCTACGGGGGGAAATTCCGCAAACGTAAAATTAAAAACCTTTTTCCCCGCAGAGGTAAAAGGCATGTTCCTCCGCAGAAGAAAAACAAAATTTTATTTTTTTTACTGCTGCGGAGGGAGATGTTTTTACCTTTGGGGAGGAGGGTATTTTTAAGTTGTCGTCTGCTGGGATCTACTGGAAAAAAGCTCCGCAAACGTAAAATTAAAAACCTTTTTCTCCGCAGAGGTAAACTGCATCTTCCTCCGCAAAAATAAAGCGAAATTTAGTGCTCGTAGATTGGCTTGATTTTGTGCCACTTACTACGACTTAATGAAATTAACAACATGATAATATCTGAGAATTTATATAATTATAAGTTCAGAGAGGATTTTTATTTTATTTAATACTGCGTAACGTAATTTAATACATCAGGATTCGTTATGAAAGTTACCACTAGACAGATCACAACATTCCATGTCAAGATGCCAGTTAGCAAATCTTTACAGAGATGCAATGTTAATATTGCAATTATCAATTGATGCTTTAATTTTTAGATTTATTTTTAGAGTTAATATCAGGACAATAAAGTAATTGGTTTTGTTTCCATATATTTTCTGAAATATTATCATTTCGTAAATTTCAGCTACTTTATATCTGAAACTTTCTTTCAGTTATTTGTAAAAATTGGGCACTTTTTTCAGAACTCTTCCATTCAATTAATCAATCTATCAATTTTTAAGAACTCCTTAAAAAAGTTCCTATCAATTTTTGTAGCCGCCATGAAGGACAAACTGGCGAAATTAAGTGAAAGCAAGAAGGTGATTTGGTTTATATTTTTACTGATATGATGAAATTTTTTTTATGTTTATATGAATAAATAAGCAAACACCGGGTGTCTCAAAAAACACCGGGTGTCCCAAAAAATCCTTACAGTTGGATTTATAATTTCATTGCAAACATGAGCATACGAAACTCGTTATATGATTACTAGCAGTATAGATAACCTGATAACTAAAGAACAATTTTAGGCCTCACTGGTCGTAAACGAAGGTGAAGCAGCGGAAATATTGGAATTTTTTCCGTTTTTTGAAATTTAAGCATTCTAGAATTAGCTTATTATAATTAATTTTTTCTTTTGACTACTGTATATTAGCTCTTAATAAATTTGCATTCAGCTGTGTTTATATATATATATTTGAAAATGAAAATTCAAAATTGTCCATTCAATCTTTTAGATGTTTGAAAATGAAAATTCAAAATTGAGACGTGAAAACAAGACCTTAAAACAACAAAAAGAAATTCACCTTAAATCTCACGAAGAGCTCAAGGTAGCTGTCAAATTCATTTTCTTCTTCTTGATATATATTGTGGTATCAAAAGTTTTGACTTGGGAGATTTTAATATAGAAAGTAGAGCAATTGGCAAACTGTTTTACGTGCGACAGACATGCAGCCTTTCTGAGATATTCTGAGGATTTCTGAGATAAGATAGAAGTAAGCAACTTACAAGAGACAAGTAATCAATTTTTATTAAATTTCAATTGGAGCAAGCTCTTTTGCTTTCGCAGCATGCCACTGTGGCTGTGAATGGGACTGTTTAAAAGCCCAGTGCTTTTTTAAATTATACTGTTTTAAATTACCCAGTACTGCATCAATTACTATTTAAACCCAGAATTAAACATCTGAGCAACCATTTAAGCAACTTGTTTATTAATAAATGTTTAATTTTTTAACAAAATTTAGCAACTTCAGTAATTCAAAAATCCTAACTTGTTTATAAATAAAGATAAATAAATAATCAAGTGACTAAACTGGACTTTGTCTTTAACCTTCGTTATTATTAACTGACTCACGGAAATTTTCTTGCTTTTCTTGAACTTGATCATACGAAGGTGAAATTAGAGATTGACGAAATATACTCGAACAATTAAAAATCGCTTCTGTCTGCTTGTGTAAAGAATTGATTGTTATTTTAAGAGTATTTTGAATGGAAACTAAATAGAACTTTGTGTTTATTTTTCTTATCTAGGCATCATACGATGCTGCCATGAAAGATTGCCAAAAATTACACGAAGCATTAAAAATTGCAGCAACTGACAACAAAGCATTGATATCGCAACATAAAGACGTGTTACACAGGGAGAAAGAGAAAGTGACGTCACAGCTTGCTATTCAAGACAAGATGCTTGACAATGCGAAGGAGGCTATTCTGAAAGAGTTGGATAGAGAAAAGGCTGCGGTGCGAACCACGGAGGCGGAAAAGTAAGAATAAAAGCATGATCATAATAATTGATTTCAAGGAATTATCGTCTTTTTGTTGTGCGTGACGTTGGAGCGAGTTCATTATAAACAGTTATCAACAGCCTCCGGTTTTGTCAAGCTTTTTAGGCATCCGTTGTAAGTCATTTCAGTTCGAACTATGAAAGATGATAGGCAAGTTTGGTTTCCAGTTTTCAAATTGACCGCTGCGCTGGAAATGAAAGACTTTGCTTCGATGTTTGGGAGCAGGAAGTAAACAGGAGCCACCATATACTTGCTCCAAGTCTATTTCGTTTCGTTGATCATTAAAATGTATGTAACTGCGGAGGAAAATACCCTGTGGAGGAGAGACCTCAGATGTTGATGCTCCGCAAAGTATTTTTCTCCGCAGTGACATTTTACTCATCAACGAAACGAAATAGACTTGGAGCAAGTCTAGAGCCACCATTGCTCCACGCTAGCAACTATGCATTGGCGTCATTGTATTTGTGTTAAGTGCAATAGTGAATCGGATTTTATTAAACAAAAGGCTCCCTAGTAAAGTCAATCTTTCTTATCTCTGAAATGGTTTCTTTAAACTTCCAAACTGAAAAAATGGGCCTGTTACTTTCGCAGTCAAAACAATCCTAATTCCATTCAAAATTTCACAACCGTTCGAATTCGCTTAATATACACACAATGCAAACATTTGAAAATGATGTAATCATGATTTTTTTTATGGCAAAAGAAACACACTGAGAATCACTGTTTACGTTTTTATTAGACTTCATTAAAGACTTTCACCATGGAGCCTAATTCTACAATCGAAAATAATCTTGTGAGACCCAGTGACTGGCCTACCTTAGTTACCACCCAAGTAGTATAAACCTATTTTGGGACAACATACGTGGAAGAATGAACAAGGAGATATAAACAAAGTTTAAACCCAATTTAAACGTTGTTTTGAACGGAAAACTATTTGTACTCGTATTATCAAATTTTTATTACTTTTTAGCTTAAATTTAAAGTCATCGGTGAAAAGTCTCGAGGGAAAAGTCGATGAAAAAGACCAAAAAATTGCCATACTTGAAAGGAAATATGTAAGTGCTTTCAAAATAATATCTCAAATTTAGGAGCTAACCTTTCCTCCAATTGTTATATTGCTTTTATTGGGGAGAGGGGGGATATCAAATACTGGGTGTCCCAGATTTTTTTAACACGTTTGCAAGGCTGCTGTGGATGACATACAGTTTGACTTGTTCTTTTTTCATTCGTTCGCATCACAAGAAATTTAGTCTCTTCAACTTCCATGCCTTTTGGGATATGAACGAACCAAGACATTTAGAATAATTTGCAAAAAATTCTTTCCAGATACTTCAAAAACGGAATGTGCATTTCATTTTATTTCAGCAACTAAAAACGTTCTAGGTTCCTTTCACGCAATGCTAAAGGTGTTTATAATGTCATTAAATTCTGTTTTGAGAAAACGACGAGATCACCATTCGATGATTTCAATTATACACTTTTTTATAAGAACACACTTCATAAAAACATCGAGGCTCGAATTATCAAAAAAATAATAACATAGCAAGAGCATGCTCAGCCTCGGATCCAAGATTTCAAAAAATTTCAATACCGTATAATGAAATAATTCTGTCAATGATGCCCTCAAACCCACCACTAACATTTAGAGGTAGTTACTATGAAAATGAATTATTTTTGTCAAACACAATTATTCCTTCCGTATTTGAAGCATGGCAGAAAAACTGGTCATGTGTGGTAAATTGGGATAAAATTACAGAAGAAACATGTGCACAAGAGTAAGAAAAATGTAAGGAAATTTTGAGCCTCAAATTCTTTGAAATTTAATATCGTCGAGCCTCGGTAAAAATTATCTGGTTCTTATAGAAAAAAAAGTGTATACTTTTCACACCCGGATTTAATTCTGCTAAACAGACAAATCCTATCCAAGTTTTATTTTGCCGGGGGCAGCACACTCAAACAAACTTAATTTATATGATAAACCCACGTTGAAATATCAGAAATTAATTTAAAGTTCTACCCGCATTTACCTCCTGAAAATACGTCGTTTCACATTGTTTGTCAATGGGCCGTATGGCCTTTCCCGGGGTGCAAGGGTTAAAATTAATAATTTCCGATTTATTGACAGGAAAATGATCTGAGGCAACTGAACAGTTTGGTGGAAGCTTCTAGAAAAGACAGAGATTTGACACTCGAAGAGAAAAATAACAGAATATTAGACCTGCAGAGGAAATTTGATGAACTCAATCAAGAAAAAATAGATTTAGAAATGACAATGCGAGAGATGAAGATAGAAATCGAAAAATCACATAAACTATTAAAAAATATTAAAAATGAGAAAGAGCAGTTGGTTAGTAGACTGAACTCTGCCGAGCAAAATCAATTGTCGCAGAAACAAATAGAGACTGCGTTTAGCGATATAATGGCGGCGAAGAACAAGCTTGCATACGAAAATGGAATGCTGCAATCGAAAGTGGATCAGCTTAATACTGATGTTAAGGAGCTTCGGGAGATGAATTGTGAACACGAGAATCTCAGACAAAAGCATTTGGCAATGAATAATCAGTATAATGCCGTTCTGAACGAGATGCAAAATTTGAAAATTGCGTTTAGTGAAAAGGAAGTTGAATGTAAACAATTTAGAGCGACTGTTCAGAAAAAAGGTCTAGATTTCAAGGCGTTGGAAAGAGCGAAAGGTGAAACGTTGCGAGAAACACAGAAACTGTTGATGGATAATAAAGATTTGCAAGAACAGCAGGAACGCAAGGTATGTAAGGTGGTTCGGTCTTGTTTCTTTTTTATTTTATTTGATGAATGCAATTCTACATAGCCTCTAATTGCAAGAAGCTAATCAACTTCTTGTGGTCGAGTGGCCAAGTGGTTAAGGCATTGTGTATTGAAGCCAAATTCCCTGCTAGAGCGCGTGTTCGGGACCAGTTGTCGGAACTTCTAACTACGAAATCTACAGCCAACTCAGCTGTCTATCCTTTTGATCTATCTACCAGGTACTGCCTGCTTTCTATATAATAGATTATGACAGGGTGACAGGCCAGAATGAAAAGTTAGCTAATACGTTTGAAAAATTGTGGAACTTGTGATCGGTACTTAGATTAGGGTAGAGCAGCTACTTGCTTCTGCTACCCGTATGTCGGAGGGAGTGCACTTTCGAGGTCGGTAAATGAGCCTCAGGTGGGGTTAGAGGTTATCAAACCTTAGAATGGAGTGGCGCCCAGCATATAGCAGCAATGCTGGGCGTGGATAGCAGCAAACAAAATTGGAGCTTTCAGGTCCCCTTTGACCTGGCAGTCAGAAAAGTGTCACGTAAGCAAACATTTCCATTGTTCGACACTATTCACCGTGCCTTTTTCAAGAAATGAGTTCAGTTAGTCTGCCAAATCACTCATTTTAGTTCCATGGAAAGTATTATACCATTATTTGATAGTCATTATATTATCATATTATATTATCATATTATGAAAATCATATCACAGATCAACGCGATGGAAAATGCTCTGCAGTTATCACATACAGACAACAGAAAGCTTGCTGAATCATTTGATGGCGTCATGCTATCTCATTCTAAGTTACAAGCATCTTTGGAAGAGCTTCAAATCAAACTTGGCAGGAAAGACAGTGAAATTCAAAACTTATTAAGCGAAAGGTATCATAATATTGCCGATTTTTTACTCCTGGAGGAAGGGTCACCAAGAATTATTACTACACAACTCCCTTGTTTCCATGCGTTTTTTTTTCTTCAGGTTTTATGTCACTCCGCTCAATAGGGACTTACAGATTGATGAAAAAGAATAGAGCACAATGTATGGTGACTTATCAATAAAACTAGATGTCATAGTCCTCAAGAAAAAATTCGATTCACGGAATGTTCTTAAAATCAAAAAGTTATGTTTAGAATGAAGGACCCAGATGGCGATGACATATAATTAACAATATTTTAAACGATACTCTCGTTCATCTGCCGAAATTACACAGCCTGTTCATTTTGCGATAAAAACAAGCAGGAATCCATTAAAAATTATCCAACTGCATTGAATCGCTTTTGGAAGAAACAAAGTAGAAATTTGAAACAATTGAATCACGATTGTTTTGATTGCCACATGAACAGGCTGATTATCGAACATAATTAAAACCTGACCTGAGACTTAGCCTCGTTTCAATGCCCACAGTTAGCTTGCTAACTCAAGACTGGAGGGAATGTAGCTCCCAATAATTCCAAGAACAATGGTGACTTAGAACAATTGATTAATTAAACCTTTGTTCTCTATTGTTCTGAGAGCAATAAGCCCCCATCCCAATTTGCAACAGCTTCCGACGGCACTGAACTTGAAACACCAACAAGCTTATTCTAGAAGCAAGGAGGCTATTTAGTAAATTATATTATGAAAGCTTTCTATTACACGATAATTTTCTTCTATTGCTTTTGACTGATATCCAATTAAAATATTCTTTATTTTTATTTAGAGCCTCGACACAAAAAATTGTGACGGATCTGCAAAAGGAAATGGACAATCTTCAAACGAAAATATTGTCGCTTGAAGAAAATGATTCAGACGAGGTAGGCTCTTTGTGTAAACTCACACGGATAGATCATTCCGTAAGAGATGGCGGAAAAGAAATTATTCCCATAATTTATTGCATCTGATTTGCGAATCATTAACATCACTTCTATAGGCATTCGATCATGCAATGAATCTTGGGAATAATTTCATGCCTCCATTTTTTGTGGAATAGACTATACAAACGGTTTTCAGTAAGGTTAAGATACAAATTAATAATTTAGTTTTTGATATATCGATGAATTGTTACAGTTTCACAGTCTTCAAACTGAGCGTGATTTAATCTGTATGAATTGATTGGTCTGTCGTAAGGAAACTGTAATGTCAGCGTTACCAGTAATTTGTTTGAGATAGCCATTATAACGTTGGTTATCCTTTAATGTAGCTCAGGTATTTTGTGAAAGTGGGCATCCATAAAGTAAGCACGCACTTAGTTTTTGCTCCCTCCCTCCCTCTTGTACGCAAAGATCAATGGCAAAAATAACATGAATAATAGATGTACTCTTCCGATTTACCTCCCCCCTTATTACGTACATACTTTATGGATGCCCACAAACATGATAGCACACTTTCAGTTGAAGTCTCTTGCATCAACGTCAATCAAAAACAAATTTATCAAAACTAAAGCTCCTCCATAGCAGCTTTGCAAATGCGGGGACATTTGTTTGGGCCACCAGGCATAATTTTTCCAAGCCTTTGATTATAAGGGAAATAGAATAACTGAAATTTTTGAAATTGTGATCCATGTTAAACCGTATATCTATATCAATATATTTTATCTTGCCTAAGCTTACAACTGCAAAAAAGGCAGCAAAAACAGCAGAGAGCAAGGTGAAGAGACTTACGCAATCAAACGAGAATTTGGAGAAAGAAAATATATCCTTAAAGGAAAAAATTGAAAATCTCAAAATTGATATGGGAAAGAAGATGGAACAAATGGAAGAAGATGCAGAAGAAAGGTATGCAACTTTTATATTGTTCCTGAGTACGTCCGCATGCTATCTCCAGATATGTGAGAAATAACATTTGGTTCTTAAAAAGTTTTTTGAAATGTGCATAATTAGAACGAATAATATTTGTCATATATCTTGATACGTTGCGTCTTTATGATTTAGTGCTGATCCTGAGTAAATTGTTGTTTCACAACGTTGTAATAACATTTTCACCCAGGCCTTGTGATGAAAAAACATCCCAGTCTCGATTACACAATTTTTATTTTAACCAACTGCTTTAGAACCAACTGTGCTAAAATTCATCTAAAAATTAATCAACCCCACTCTTTTAGATACTATAGAAGTATCCAACTTACAAGAGACAATTAAGCAATTTTTCAATAAATTTTTCAATTCTTCTGCCTTCGTAGTAGTAGGGTACTGTGGCCGTGAAAGGGACTGTTTAAGTCCAGTACTATTTTCAATAACTCTACTTTCTTTTCAATAACTCTACCCAGCACTGCTCTCAATTATTATTTAAGCCCAGCATTAAACATTTAAGCAACCATTCAAGCAGTTTTAGCTCTTAAGAAGCCCTGTATGACAGGGCGAAATATTAGTAAATATAAAAAAATATTGTTTTTTTGCGTCGTTTCTGTTTTTGTTTATTTTATCTATACTTCGTCGCAAGCATCCGTGGATCAAACGAACAGCACATTATCATTCAGGCAACTCGAGTTCCAAATTTTGACCGAAAATTAAGCACCTTCAACCAAAAATCCTAAATTGCTAATAAAATAATAATTGTGTATCTGAAGCTGCATTGATCTCCTATGAAAATATTTTTAAATATAAGAAATACAGATATAAACGCAGAATTAAATAAATGTCCTTCAATCATTTAAATTTCTGACAATATTTCAAAATGTGCTCAACCTGGACACTAAATTGTTAAACATTTGGTTTGCAATTTTCAGCATTTTTCAGCAATTTTTAAATTTTAAATTTTCTTAATACGTTCGAAATGAATTCTATCTTGCCTGATTTCTAACAGTTTAAATTTTCTCCATCGTTTTTCATGGAGATTTTTCAATATATTCATTTAAATATATTTATACATACAATCAACTCTGTTAGATTCTTCTCTCTCTCTCTCTCTCTCTCTCTTCAAAGTATTCACAAAACTCCACAGCGTTAAACATGCAGTATAAAGAGCCAAAACAACCTTTTCCTTTCGCACGATGTTCAGCATTGAAAAAAGTCACTCTATGGCTCTTTTGAAACTTTGGATTCTCTCTAATAGCACTTGCGGCATCTGGCGTATTGTCTGGTTACGTTATGTTTAGAAGAGGCTGGCCTATTTCGCGAGATGGAATTTATTTACAATGAAAAGTTTTACAGACAAAGTTATCTTGCGCAAGCAGCCATGATATCAACCATGCTTTGGCTTGCGTTATTTCATTGTTTATTGTATTTGCATTGACCCGAAGTGTTTGCAAGGCAAACATTCTACCTGTGTGGTCCGCGTTGTTCTACTTTGCAGAGATCTGGCGAGGTGACCAAGTCCCACCCAGTATTTGCTCTCATCATTTCTCCTGCCACCTTAGCTAGCATATAGTAGAAGCCCGCATTAAAGAAACTACAATTTTGTTTGTCAGCATCTTATTTTAAGCCCTTAAAATACATGATTTAAGGTAAAGGAGGGCTGAGATTATCAAATAGCTATAAAATTGGAAAAATTGTCATATTTACAAATTATTCCACTAATTTTTATGTTTTAAAAGTTAATTTTTCAAAAAAACTTATCAAAAGTTTCGGCGTCAAGGCTTTTATAGAATGTTCTTTTGTGCGGGTTTCTGCTGTACCCGCTCAGATTGAGACTCATGATATTTGAACCTCTAAAAAAAATAGGGTGTACGATGCTTGTGACGAGTTTGCACGGAGGGAGCAAGGTTAATTTATTTATAAGACAAAAATATTTTGGTTCAACATAAAAAAATCATTTGCAATCCTAAAAATATATTCCACAAATCATTTTGAAGCTGTTTTTTTGCTCTCAAATAAATTAAGGAATTATGATGATTTTATGTCAATTTAGAGGTTTTTTTCGTGTATTTTAGTTTACCTTATCAACTTTTTATCAAGGGAAATGCTAGAAAAAGGTATGCATGCGAAATCCAAAGAAGAGAAGGAAGAAATAGAATCAGATTACAGAAGGCAAATTGAAAAGGTAAAACCGCAATTAGAATGGTGTTAAGAAGCGTTTCGAATTGTTCAATCATTAGCTTCAACTTCAATTCAATCATAATTTAAAAATATGCTTCATTTGCTTTGAGGACTTGGTTTTTCCTCTCTTTTTGGTGCTAGAAGGATCAAAATAACCCCATGTTTTGCATTTTGTAGTTGAAAAGTAATTATAAGCAAGCTGAAAAGAAGTTATCATTGTCCGCTGTTGAAAATACAGAGAAGAAAAAGAAAATAAAAGTAAGACGATACACAACATTTCAGGAATGAAATTTCTATCATTAATGAGAATTTAACTGAGAAGATACAAATGTGAGTGGGGTATTGCTTATGGAAAGAAAGGAAGCTGAAACTATTTGGCTATACCAAATGCAGTCTAAAAGGACTAGCAACGGTGTGTGCAGAAGGAAAGGTTCAAGGTAAAAGAGGTTGCCCACGCATTGTTTGTTTGACGACATAAATTCGTGGACCAATATCTGCACTTGCGAGTTCAACAGCATCGTAAATGATCGTGCTTTGTGGAGAGATATCCATCACAGGGGAGGAAGCGTTCCTATATATATATATAGTACTTATTTAAGAATATTGTTTTAATAATTCTGAAATGAAATAAAATGAAAAGCAGTCAACCCTTTCACGAAATGCCATTGCTGAATGACGTACAACCTCACTTTTCGCAGAGGTAATACAGACATAACTTTACATAAATATCAGATATTTCAACGCAGGTTTATCTCTTGAATTGAGTTGGTTTGTAAGTACTATCCCATGCAAAATAAAATTTAAAGGGGATTTTGAATTTTCAAAAAAGTTAAATTTTTCAAAAAGTCATATAGAATTTTAGCCTGAAGGTTCTTTCATTTGTAGGTTCTTTTGTGCGGGTTTCTCTTCTATAGTTATAATCTTTTGAGAAACGTTTGTTTAAGCTCTTGCATTAACCCTTTCACCCCGATAAGGGCCACATGGCCCATTGATGAACAGTATAGAACGTCATATTTTCATGATATAAATGCAGACAAAACTTTACACTAATTTCGTATCATTCAACGAAACTTCATATTTCGAATGTGCTACCCCCTGCAAAATGAAACTTTCATAGCATTTTCCTGGTAATTAGAAATAAATCCGGGCTTGCAACAGTTACTATGCCTTTTTGTTGAAATGGTCTAATTATTTTGTAGGCCTATGTTTGAATAGTCGATCTCTTTACAATTTAAGGATTCAATTATGTTTAAAGTGTCAATTGTCTCTTTATCTTTAAATTATCTGTCTCGATTTCATTTTAGAAACTTAAGGAAGAGTATTTTGCCCTGAAAAAGGAGAAGGATAGTCTCAAGATTGAAAACAAAAAACAAGTAAGTCCAAGGCGGTTTTGTGGATGCTGTGGGTTTTGATTACAGCATTTTCATTTTGGTTTCATTCAAAAATCTTAGGGGAGTGGTAGCCTTTGTCGAAAAATATTTACCTGATTAGAAAATTACTTGGATTACAAAAAACATTGTGAATCATTCGGTTTTAATTGAAAGTTAGGGAATTTTTATCTCTTCCCAGTTCGAGCTTTATCGTTTTTGTCAAAGGATATGAATAGCTTGCCTTGCAACTGACATGAGAATAAAAATTTAATGAGAATGAGAATGAAAATGCAAGCGAGAAAATATTGATTTGATAATTTTGGAAATTCAGCTATTCATTTCCTCAGACAGAAATCGGACTGGAAAGAGATTCCCAACCAATTCCTAACTTTTATTGCAGGACCAATAAAATGGTTCCTGTTTCTGGTTTTAGTTTTCAGCGAAACTTGAATTTTTAGATATTGCAATTCGACGAGTTTCCAATAAATTTTCAGGTGGGTTCCAAACTTAAATTCAAGTTAAAATCTGGGAATCAAAACAACAAAAATGACAAAGCAACAAAAAAACTAACGGAGCACACAAATTATTATATTTTAGGTCAGCACTTTGAAAGATCTGGCATCAAGAATTCAAGAACTGGAAGGAGAATTGAGATATACTGCGAATTTACACACTCAAGCAAACATATCAACAAGGTAAGATGCAGATAAAATGCTTATTTTTACGTTCTGTTGAGTTGTTGCACAACTCATTGAGCTTAACAGAGACGGATTTTGTAACAATAGTGATCTGTTTTGGAAGAAACTCCTTGTACCCATACAGATGTATTGTTGTTAGCTATGTTTTGGAAGAAATGTGTTGTATCCATGCAGATGTACTCATGTAAATCTGTTGCATTCATTAAGTAATAATTAAATCTGTTGCATCATAATTTGCTAATTAAAATGCTCTTTCAGTTTGGGTTTTTAAATGAGTTTGTTTGTTTGTTTTGTTAAGAGCTTACGAAACTCTTGAGAAACTTTCAGTACATGAATTTTGGAATAGTTAAGAAACTTTTTCTCTGGCATCATTAAACTGTACAAAATATAAACTTCATTTCTATGTGCAGTTCATTGTGATGGGAAACAAAGGATAATCTGCCCCCCCCTGCCCTCCACCATGAATTGCTCTCACAATTCAACAGTAACATTAATTTAAACTAAGTGATTAAGTAGGCCGACCGCTTGGTCGAAGGCAATCCGAAGGCTCCTTTTCACTAGCTGCTACCTATGACGGGCAGGAGAGGGCGCCACGCCGCTCCTTGGTGGTTTAATAACCTCTTTCACCAGTTGAGCTGGTAATCATTTACCGACAGTTGAGCTAGCTGTAGGTTTTGTCAGGTGAAGTTCTGACTTTAAAACACAGCACCTTTACCACTTAGCCGCTGACCTAATTTTAAACTAAAAGGAAAATAAGATGAAAGTTAATCAGAAGCAAGGGCTACTGTTGTTTTTTGAAATGAAGGAGTTTTTAGCACTAACGCCTAGTCGTAGTGTTTTAGGCCAAAATTTATTCATGCAAAAATATGTACAGAATTGCTTTTTTCTCGAAATATGGTTGATGAGATTTGTTTTCTATTTTCAACGAAATCTTTGTCGAAAGTATACTGCATAAATTATTTGAGTCAATGTATCTTGATTTTATTCAACAGACAGTTCGAAGACGAAGTTGAAAGAGAAAAGTTCATACGGATAGAAGCAGAATCTAGATGCATGGTGTGTAACTATTTCGGTTGAACAATCTGTCGCACGACTGGGCCGGCTTCATGGGGGCGTAAGGGGATGCCCCTTGAAAATGTAAAATGGTATTTCCTCTATAATTTCACCTCGTCTGGCAATTCAGTGGGCGAAGCTGAGCTCAATATTTATCAGCGAATTTCTTATTTTACTCAGCAAATTTTTAATGAAACCCTCCTTCCGCAATAGCCCGCGGCCGGCCCTGCACACGAAAATTCGTTTTCGTTTAAAAAAGTTCTAAACATGGCAATACGATTTGTCACTGCAAAGAATAGATTTCTCACCTTCAACGCGGCCAAGCTAATCTTAATAAACGAAATCATAAAATTTAGCTGTCTTTGTTTATTTTGATTTGATTGAGTGCGCTCAGAGTGTGAAATCTGTCATTTCAAATCGCAAATAGCATTGTCATGTTTGAAACCGCAATCTTTTCCTTTACAAAACTATCCCTTGTTCAACACAATCTCCCGCCATTTCCAAATCCCTTGAGATCTTGAACAATATTCATTCCCCTTGAGAGTACGAAATTACGAGGCCCAACTGTATATTGCAGTGAATCAAGCAAACACATTGTTTACATCCATTTTTGCAGAGTCTGGAATCAAAGGAAAAAGATTTAGAGCGAAAACTTTTGCAAGCAACAAGAGAGAAGTTAAAGGTACAGTTCACATCTGCTATCTCGACTGCCCGTTATCTCGAACATTCGCTATTTCGAACTCCTTTCTTTTGGCTGGGCTTTGTTAGCAAATAAAGCCCGTTAATTCGAACATTCTCTGTCTCGAACAGACGTCAAATTCCCGTAAGAGTTCGAGATAGTGGGTGTCAACTGTATTAGAATCACACAGCAATTTTTCGTAATATTTTTGTGAAATTTTCTTGTTAATATCGTCTTTTTTATGGAACCCAGCCACGCAACTCGCAGCATCGCAGAAAATTGAAAAGAGAACGCAACGAAATAATAAAATTAATATGGTCGAAAATTATCTGAAACTATTATTTTGGCGTCCGAATTCCCAAGATATGATCAAAAGTATGCATCCTAAATTTATCCAATTAATCGTTTTTTTTTTAATCAATAAATTTTGTCGCTTTTCATTGAAGTGACATTCCAAGTCCATGCTTATTTGTTTATTTTGTTTTTGTTGTTATTATCTTGTTGTTGTTATTATTTTTGCTGTTGCTTTACTTCGTTGTTGTTTTCATTATTTTTGTTGTTTATATTTTTAATTACCCTTGAAAGAATTGTCCAAAATCAGTGTCAGTTATTGAGACACAAAATAATTTCCACAGCGTTGTTTACTTCGTTGGTTTTTGTTGTTCTTTATTTTATTGTTGTTTATTTTTTGCGTACCCTTGGTAGAATTGTCATTATGAAAAGTCATTATCAGTTAATTTAGATACCCAATGCGTCTCTCATGATCTCATAACGTTGTTTATTTAATTTCTTCTTTTTGTTGTGATTATCTTCGGTGTTGTTTATTTTGTTGTTGTTTTTCTCTTTTATTTTCTTGTTGTTTGTTAGGTTTCAGATGAACTGCAGCAAGCACAGATATGGTTTCAAAAGAAAGTCGGTGAACTAGAAACGGAGTTAGAGACTGCTACGTATGTAGACTTTCTCCAAATCTATTTCGTTAAATCATTAATAAAATTAAAATAACAAATATAATGTAAACCCGCAGAAAATGTAAACCCGCAGAACTGTTCCTGATGTAAACCCGCAGAAAATGTATCTTTCCTCCGCAGGAACAGATTTTTTATTTTACTTTAATTTCTTTACTGATTTAACGAAATAGACCTGGAGCAAATCTACTATGTAAGCAAGTGTTCATTGCAACTACAAACACCATTGATAGCCGTCAAATATGATATAAACCGAGTATACTCTCCTCCAAGAGGTGCGGTAGGAATGACGGACAGACCCGACTGGACCAGTAATTAGAAACCTTGCGAAGGAGAGTGAACCAGGTGCAAAAATGCAGACGTTTGCCAAATTTTCAAAATTTGATGTTGTCAACAATCTTATCTTTTTGCGCAGTATGGATTAAAAATTTATCAAAATTTATTGTTTATAGAATATTTTACGGGCAGCTGTATAATAGTGAGATTTTCGTTGTTTTTATCAAGGACATTGTTTTGAAAAAGATCTGTTAATCCTTTCATGCCCAGAATTATTTCCAATTAACAGGGAAATTCCATCTAAATTTCACTTTGCAGGGGATATCACTTTGAAATATCTTAAATTCATCTAAAGTTATGTCTGTATTTGTCACCTGGAAATATGCCGTTTTATGTTATTTGGCGATGGGCCACGTGGCCCTTTGCGGGTGGTAAAAATGTTAAGAAGAAGAAAATTTGTGTTCATTTCCCAATTGATGGTCACAATTATTATGTGTGAATCTTAATCATAAAATTAAGAATTGTATGTTTCAATGAAATATTACGGAAAGGCAGATTGACAGGAAGTAATATCTTATGCTACATCTTTAATGTAGGTTTGTCTAGAATGAAAATAGTTTCTAAAATTGACTTTGTATTTTTAATGGAATTCACAAGAAAAAGATTTCATTTTCTTGCATATGTTTGGCCCTGAGAATTCACGTAAATTTATTGAAGTTTTTCGACAAATGAAGACTAATAGAAAAATTATACATAAGTATATATAAAAAATAAAATTGATACAAGAGAAGCGGATGCAAAAATGAGCCATTTTATTTGGCACACATGGGACTTTCGGACCTGTGATTAAAGTTTGACTTACTAATACTGACCTTAAACTTTTTTGTGTGTTAAAAATGAGTTTGTCACACTCCGAAGAGACAGGCCTAAAAGGCCAAATTTGCCTCAGATTATCCCTAGTATAGACTTTCTTCGAGTTTATTCCGTATAGACTTGAAGCAAGTCTAACCCCAGTATTGTTTTACCTTTTTCAGACAAACTCAATACATTCTCGAGCAAACAAACATTGAACAAGAAAAATTACTTGAAAATAAATCCGAGGAGGCAAGGAAAATCGTGCGAGTAAGTTAAACATATTGTTGAATTATTTCCATGATTTCTTAATTATTTATTTCTAATTTTTTCCATATTAAATATTTTCTTAGCTTTACTACGTAAGAGAGTAAGATATCACTCTCTTTTTATAAACATTCTTTGATTGCATTTTGTATTAGATGCGTGCAGATTTTAATGTTTACCTTTTTGGTCATTTTCTGGATCCCATGTTAAGCCCTGGCCAAACGGGCGACATTCTTGCACGAAATTTCGAGACTTTGTCTGTCAAACAAATGCTTTCCTGTTTGGGCATATTGCAAACATTCGTTTGGAAAACATATTTCGTTTATGACGAATATGAAATGTTTTTGAACTTTAGAACTTTTTCGAAAACAGCGTCTAATAAATGGGAAAAATG
This sequence comes from Phacellophora camtschatica, assembly GCA_036873815.1. NCBI lineage: Eukaryota > Metazoa > Cnidaria > Scyphozoa > Semaeostomeae > Ulmaridae > Phacellophora > Phacellophora camtschatica. Next base: position 3,312 of record JAYJMH010068646.1, on the reverse strand, counting down.
AAGGCGAGGAAACAACGTCGTTCCAAGAAACAGAAAAGAAATACCTATCGTAAACTGGGGAAATTTTGTAAAACAAAAGATTGCAGCTTTAAACGTGACAATACCATTTGTTACTATGAAGAATAGATTCAACACCTTGAACTCAGCCAAGCAAATAAAAGAAATCATCAAATTTGCTGTCTTTGTTTGATTGGGCGTGCTCAGAGTGTGAAATCTATTCCTTCAAATCAAAATCGCAAATCCTTGGTACCTACTTTTAAATTTTTCGCAAGATTATGCAGATTTGTTTCACAACTCCAAATTGAATTTTGATAATTTGAACATTAGAATGCGGCGTTTTGTCTTCATGAATCTCCAGAGATTCAATCGAATGTTGACGTGAGATTTTATTCTTTTGTTCGAACCAATCAAAGCTCAGAAAAGTTAGGTAGTTACCTGGGGCACTCCCTTTTGAAATATCTCTTGGAAATAGGTTTGCTGAAAACAATTTAAAAATGCTATTGGTACTGCTGGCTCCAAGTTAAATCTAGGCCACAATTATGGGCCTAAAAGTCTCATCTGATACGTACAATTAAAAATATTCAATAGCTGTCATTTAAGAGAGTACCTTGTCTTATCAGAGTGGTTTTTGCCTTGATTTTTGCAACGTTTTTTCTCCTTTTTTGCATTTCCCAAGGCAAGTAGATTGGCTGTCAATCAACTGTCCAGTGAAGTTGCCGATAATTTATGGGAAACGAAAGGTTTGAAGAGGCTCGTTCAAGCGGAACGCAGTTATGCAAGCAGGGCTGCACAAAAATACGATATACTAATGGTAAGAATATGATGGTTTGAAGCGGCAAGAATTGATTTCGACCAAGAAAACAACAGATCCAGGACTCGAACATAACAATGCTATTTGGGATTGTAAAGAACAGATTTCACGCCTGAGTTTGAATACAATCAATCAAATCAAAATAAACAAAGGGAGCAAACGTTTGTGGTTTTTTATTGTAATGTACTAAGTTAAAAGGCGAGAAATTTATTCCCTAGAGTGATAAATCGCATTGTCATGTTTAGAACTGAATCTTTCTTTTCACAAAACCTATTTTTGCTGGTTTAAAGCACGATAATAAACCTTTAAATCTAACCAATGCTGATGAAATCATTGCGAGGAAGACGACAAACAAAGAAAACGAATCACAACAATAAAACAACATTAATCACAACACCAACAACAACGCCAATAATAACAACAATAAACGAATCACAACATTTTTATTAAAAAAAAACTAAACCCGATGTACGCACTTTACAATACATTAATATTTTCTATATTAGAAACGTTTCGGAAAACGTTTCGTACGTACTTTTTTTTATATATTTCCATTTCAGGAATCAAGTGCCCGAAAGGTCGAAGAGCTCGCAAGAGAATTAGACAGAGCACACGAGAAGGCAAGAAAGGCCAGGTGACGAAAGCCATTTTGATGTGACAACTGCGCAAGCGGGTATGTTCATCTTTTAAAAACTTTCATTCTTTTGTTTAGCAAAGGTACGAAAGTTAAAAACATTGATCTTAGCTATAAAGAATCATTCTTAAAAAATTCTAACGTTATGTATCTTTAGATTCACTCATCCCACTGTAAATAGAAATGTATGAATTGTGTATATTTTGATATTAAAAGTGTTTACATTTGTCCTTCAAACGCTTTTTTCTTTCATATCATCGCCGAACATCCTACATTGCATAACATTATTGACAGTATCACAATACTTTTCTAATTACCATACAAAAACTTAATCAAAATGAACAAATCATTATAAAAAATTTAAGCACACAGTCAACAATCAATGACAGAAATGATACTGCAGAGGATGTTTCGAACATCGCTAAGCTTGTGCCCCAAAGAAAGGAACACAAGATAGTGTGAACGAAATTATACTACCGAGAGTGTTTCATGCATTGCTAAGCTTGTGCCCCAAAGAAAGGAACAAAATATAGTGTTATCAAAATGATACTACATAGGGTGTTTCATACATTTCAAAACCTATGCACCAAAGAAAGGAACACGACATGTTGTTAACAAAATGATACTACATGGAATGTTTCATACATTTCTAAGCCTGTACCTCAAAGAAGGAACACAAGATAGTGATACATTTCACAAACGGTCGATTGTTTGCTTGCACACATGGTCTGTAAGCAAAATCTCTTAGAAAAGATTAAACCAAGTATCCTCGAAAGATGTAAACAACGTCCTTGTTGAGGAATGTAGAGAGTATCTTGTACGCATGATTTCTCTACGATCTTCTGCCTTGCCTTGCCATTTCCACCATAATGTGTTTTCGTCCTTCTTTGCGAATAAATGGGGAGAACGTCTTCGGCATACATTTTTAACCGAAGAGTAATTTTCTACAATAAGCGTGGTTTCTTGCTGTCAGTTTCGTCATCGCTGTCGCTTTCTTCGTCTGGATTTTGGAAAACAGGTTTTGGTTGGGTCCTTGGAAAATAAAATAAACTGAAAGTCACACATTTTCAGCACGATTTGATAAGAACGTGGGGAGTTATCATATAAAAACAAGAGTGGCGTGAGGAATAGGGTTTCAATTTAAGTGATAATGGTTAAATGCTTTGTTTGTTCTGTGTTCATTTACAATTGAATCTAAAACCCGTAGTAATAATTGAAACTAGCTTTTAACATTTAAATGAATGACTTACCTCATGTATGCAGGTGTAACATAGTGTGGTTTTTCTTCAGCGTCCTATGAAGAAAGCATATCAAAAGATATATATCATAATAGGTATGTGAGCCAAAATAAACTTGGTGTGAGTTAGGAAAGTGGTACTGTACATCCTCCTGTCAAATTTCGTACATCTATTTGATATTTCAGGTTAAAAATCCGATAGAATATCATCGAAAATATTTCACAATGGGTGAGCCAAAATAAACTTGGTACCATTAAGAACATTTAAGTTAATAAGATGTTACATCATTCTCCAGTACGTTTGTGAAAATATTTCACAATGGGTGAGCTAAAATAAACTTGGTACCATTAAGCACATTTAAGTTAGTAAGATGTTACATCATTCTCCAGTACGTTTGTGAAAATATTTCACAATGGGTGAGCCAAAATAAACTTGGTACCATTAAGCACATTTAAGTTAGTAAGATGTTACATCAATCTCCAGTACGTTTGTGAAAATATTTCACAATGGGTGAGCTAAAATAAACTTGGTACCATTAAGCACATTTAAGTCAGTAAGATGTTACATCATTCTCCAGTACGTTTGTGAAAATATTTCACAATGGGTGAGCCAAAATAAACTTGGTACCA
>JAYJMH010068635.1:0-11345 GCA_036873815.1 Phacellophora camtschatica | reverse complement strand
TCAAAACAGGGTTGGTTTGTTTTTGTTCTCAGGACAAAGGTGGGGTCACAAAAATTACCGTACTTGACCGCCCCTGGTTATCGTATTTAACACAACGTGCCTAGCCCGTGAAAGCCTCGAGATGATTTGTTTCCAGCAGGGGACACGGGTCATACAGTTTCAGACACATCCACTTGCTATTCATGCAAGGTATGGGTTTCTGCGTTTGGCGCAGGGGGGCCCAGCAGGGCGACCCCGGTCCTTTCTCTCGATGTGACCACACCTCATGATTCATTTTGCCTTTGCCTGGATTACAGAGAGTTAGCAGCTCTCCTCACACTTTTGCAGCAAGCATGACGTTGGTGGGATTCGAATCCACGACCTTGCGATCATGAGTCTGGCGCCTTAACCACTAGGCCATGCTTGCCCCTGGGGAGCTTATTCAAAATTCGACCTTTGATAGGGGGGCATATTCGAGAGGGAGGCTTATTCAAAAGTCAGCTTTCCCCGAGAATATTATCTAAAAAAGCATGAGTATTATCTAAAATTATTATCTTATATGAAACTCAACAAAGGTATGGTTGTCCGAAAAGAATTCTGGGAAGTTTGTAATCAGTGTGTTGTCTTTTTTACTGAATCTGACTGAATATCAGAGGGGTTCTTATTCGATTTTTATTTTGACAAATTAGGGGGCTTATTTGAGAAGGGGCTTATTAAAAAAATTGCCTTCAAGAGGGGAGGCTTATTCGAGAGAGGGAGGCTTAATCGAATTATTACAGTATCTCAGTTTCTTTTTTTCGGGTTGTTAATATATCATAAATTTAATTTTAAACATTCCATTTCTCTTTCCATTTCTCACGCTCCACTTGTCCTGCATTCCGTGTTTTAATATAGGACAGGTGTAACAAGAAATCGAAGGAAGCTTGCATGTTGTAAATTTTTGTTTACGTAAGTTGGTAAGGGTTTTAATTACGTAAGTTCGTAAGCATATTTTGGTGGGCTTATATTTTATGTGCAATATAGCTTGTGGACCTTTCAAACAGTCTAAGCAAATACAGTACATCATGTTGACAGGCCATATATTTATTACCTTTATTTATATTGTTATGCATATCCGCCCTCCCTCCTCACATGTCCCTAATAAATTTATCTTTTTCAAATCCTTCAAGAAGCATGTAAGATAAATATGCAAATTCATACCAGAAACAGAATATTTAAACTCTGCCACACTTTGTCAGCAATTGCACCAAAACAAAAACATTGCCCACTACACTGCCTATTTGGATTTGAATATCATTGAAAAAAGCGGCCTTGAGCTGAAACTGGAGGTTTGGTCTCCCCAGGCTACAATCTCAGCACAGCCTCAGCAAACCATCGCTGCTGAGAAAATTACCGAACTTACAAAGCTGAAAGAAGAGGCTGCTTCACCATTGGAATGAAATCAGGCATGGAATAAATTGTGCGTTTGGTTTACTGCTAGATTAAGCAAGAAGCAAAATGCCAAATAAAAGCAAAAAGGATAAGGTAACTAACAAATAAATCCGAATTAATTCTTCACATGAGACGGCCTAGGCAACATTTGTATATTTTCGATCGGGAGAACGAAGACATTGAATTTCCCCGGAAGGTATTGTTTACTGTGATTGTTTATATCATTCACTCACGCCGTTGATATTTTCTTTATTACAGGGCTCTTCAAAGACTGATGCAAAGAAAAACGGCAATGAAAATGACGATGTAAGCATCGTGTTTTATATGAGTTAGTTGTTGTTTTTTACTGCAAAATGTCAAGCAGGTTTTATCAGAGAGCGGATTTTGTAAATTTATGAAAATAAAGACGGAAAGTTGGTCGTTTCATTGCTGGTATCAGCCAGCAATGTGGTAACTGGTAAATATTGTCTCCGCTGTATATTGTCTGCGAAGCTTTTCTGCACTTTCCAGAAATAGTCGTTCTCATTACATCAAACAAAAACAGTATCAGCCCGTAAATTATTGGTTTAGAAATATTATTAATTTCTCACACGCTGACGACTAATTTTCATCAATGGATTATTTTATGTTTGTTTGATCAAAATAGACTTCTCTTCAAAATGTTAAATTATTTCAATCCTGAACAAACAGAAGTTTATTCAACAACTGACCAAATATCAGGCAATACAATAGACTACAATAAAATAAAATATGTAAAAAATATAATCTGCAAACAGTAATTTATACTGGCACATTAAAAGTGCATCAGGCTTTAAGTTTGACTCAGTATATTTATCACGGAAAAAATTTGCTATTTTGTTCTAACTGAAATTTGACATTTACTCATTTGCCAGGGTATGCTCAGTGTATGCCTGAATATGTCTCGAGTGTGAACTTTCAGTTAAAACATTCTTTCTTTCTATAATTTTGTTGCCTTTGGCAATATTTTTTTTTTTGAAGATTGAAGGTTCTGATCTATTTGGAATAAATTTTGATTGCTAAAATGCATCATGTATTACTGTTGTAACTAACTTTTGTGGTAAATATTGTGTGGCAATTCCAACTACCAGTGTTGTGTGATGCACAAACGAGGGTAATTGTTAAAGGTAATAATTTTTATAAATATTGCTCGTCTTTTGGAAACCAGATGTCTCTTTCTTAAGATTTAGCAATGGGGTTCAGAATTTTATTTCAGAAATGCAAAGTCATATGCTTATCATTGCTATTTCCAGGTAAAGGAAGCAACCATATTTTATCTTAGAAACATTTCAGAGATTTCCTGGATGGAAAACTTTCTTGCAGTTGCAACTATGCTTTCACATTTTCCATGGTTTCTGTTAATTACCTATTGTTTCCTGTGTTCACTTGCTACTATGCAATTTTTAGTAGTATTTGACATTTACTGAGCAGTAATAAAAATAGTTCAGAATTTGTTTGATTTTTGCTTTGACTTTTCAAGTTGCTTTAAAGCACAATGGTGATTTCAGATATCATTGAATAATAGTTTTTTTATTCTCCCCATTCTCCCACTTTTATGCTAAATTGTTTCATTTTTTCAGAAAATCCTGCTTATGATGTAAAAATAGTTAATATGAAATTGAAAAAATAAAGTTTAAACAGAATTTAATTAAAATCTGTAGTTTTATTTTCATTTTTCTGTAGGGGATTTAGTTTGCTTGTGTATTGAATATATATTCATAGAAAGCTTTGAAATGAATGTCAAACCTTTATAGCTTCCATTATTCAAAAGCTTCAAGGTTTTAAAATATTTATCAGACAAAAAAAACTGCACAACAATTGCTTTTCAGGGAAATGTATTTAGACCTGTTTTGTTGAGGATCATGACAGCACACTATGACTTTACAAACATTTCAATGAGGTAAAACGGAAATGTATAAAATAGAAGGAATGCATATTATGCATGTATATGACACTCTTGTGTATAAGTTTGATTCAGCAAATAGTTTTATCCATTTACGCTTTCACTATCGCACCTGTTTTGGTTTTTGTTCAACCATATGATAATTTACTGTTCAAGGTGTAAACGTTAATAGAGATTTGAGAAAATAATTGGTTTGAGAAAAACTTTTACTAAATATCACTTAGCACAATTGAAGTTATTGCATATTAAACAATGCAGCACATGGGGATACATAAATTTGATATAAAAACAGCAATCAAATAGCAAATTCAAATAACAATTTAGATTTTTTAACTAGATTCTGAATACGAAGTTTAGTCTGGGAACCAATTTTTGAATTTCTACAAACTTTTTGGTCAAAGTTACAGCAATACAAAGATTCAAAATTTATTAAGAGCTTTGACTATGGAAATGATGTTGAGTCTAGATTTGGACGTGATAAAATTTTTGTGATCAGACCTCTCATAAACTTAGAAATTTGGTATTGCTGTGACTTGGACAAAACAGTAGGCATAGGAATGCAAAAGAAATTTCCAGACTAAACTTTGAATGCATCCATCTAATTTGTGTCATTAACTGAAAATTAAAAATCAATAAATGTTAACAGTTTAACATTTGCATGGGTATAATGAAAAGTTTATCTATTCATGGTTATACAGTTACTTAAAAACATATTTTTTGTTAAAAGGTTATGTTTTTCCATTCGTTGTTATTTTTTTTAAATATTGTTTAGTTTCATGTTATTGTCTCGTTCTATGGTGAGGTTGGTTTCTCATTTGCCACAACACAGTTCATTTCTTGTTCATAGTGCTATGGTGAAATGAAATGAAAATGAAAAAAATTAAATGAATTGAAATGTTGGCTTTCTCCACCTTGCACACAATGGTTTTCTTTCTGTGTGAACTATTTTATCACTGCAATGAGATTATGACATGTTTTAAGAAAGCTTGTCATTTATTTTTAAAGTCACAGGTTTGTTTCTTGGAGGACATAAAGTTCTTTCAAGCCCTCCTGGGGGAGGTACATAACATATTTTGTGTACGGGTGTGTGCCGTCATTAGTGGGTTGGAGGCTGCAAAATTATCATACAAGTGGGTACCTTATGGCCAAAATCATGTAATATGGGTATTTTTCGAAGATATTTTTCTCCAATAGTGGATTCCAAGGCAAGTTTTAGCCCTTGGAACTGGGTAGTTTAAAACTGAGCGGCAGACGTCCGTCAGATTGCGAGTCATGTACCCCCCCTCCCCCCTGGGTTTCAAGCCTTGCTTTGCCATGCGTTCTTTATACATGGATATCAAGAAACTTTTGAAGGGATCTATTTTTATCTGTTTATTTGAATAAACGCACAGAGACCAAGAAGTTTTTCAGTGATTTTTTCTGGTGAATTAAGCTTCTTCCCGTGTCCCGTGTTTTAAAACATGCATATCTAACAAGAAACCTTAAATACGCAAGAAAATTTCGAGCAACTTCACAGGCATCCATTTATCAATTCATTTAAAACACAGAAACCTTTTCCTGGTGGATTTAAGCTTGCTCATGTGGTGCTGGCTATTCGTTTTTAAGCAAATAGACCAAAAGGCTTACGCACAGAAAGGATTTATTTATGACATTTAAGTAGGTGAACAAAGTCTTATTGAGCAGAACATATGAAAGGAAGCAAGAGCTATAGCTATTTTCAGATGGTTAAGCTTGTTTTCCGACCCAAGAATATCGGAGAAATCGCTCAAAGTAGTAATTATCCAATAATCTGTCAAAGAAGGAAATTATTTTTTGGGTCACCCGGCCCAAAAACCAAACTATCAGGCTGAAAACACCGAGAAAATAAAAACGTTCTTTAAAAAACACATTGGAATGATAAAGTATTATGCGACTTTAAAATGGGCGTTACTGTCAAGAAGAGGGCGAAAGGTCAAGGCTATTGCTGGTCGTGAAATCGCGTTGTAAAAACATGGTCGTGGTTACCAGTTTTAATTGTTACCAACTCTTTTTCAAAAAGTTTTGGAATCATGCTGAATGCTGATAACTGATAAGAAAACAAGCACTCGTTTTCTTCCAAATCAATTATCATCTATCTGATTATTCCCCACTGATGCTTCGGTGACGTCGACCTGCAAATTCATTTTGTAGCTTCATATGCAACTCTGTCATGCGAACCCAGAGGACGGAGACAGAACATTACTGTTGGGTATACACGAAAATTTGAACATTAAAGATGAATGGGTTTATAAAACCTCAGCTGCACGTCACGATGATGATGAGTGGGTTTATAAAATCCAACCGTGGGACATGTACCCCCTCCCCTCCCTTAGAGGACGGGGCACGTCACCATGATGATGTGGCACCCGCCACCATATATAATCCACCCCTTAGGGCGGCGGGTATGTGCCGTCATTATATAAAGCTAAACTACCCAGAGACGGAAATAAAAGTTTTGATTAGGGGGGAAAAGACTCTAAATTTTCCTCCTAGTATAAGGACAAGAAAACTATTCAGAAAGATTAGTTTCCCGCGCATAACTGAAATGTCTTGCGTATATATCAAAAATTCCCCCCGTCTGGCTAAGGGATATGTATCTTTCCCCCGGGCATACGAACACGGACACAATTTTAACACTTGTTTGAAAAATGCATTCAGCAGGTTGAAATTGTTTCCTTTCAGCTTAAATAACTCAAATTTCCAAGAACATGTCCAGTTTTTTATGCACAAAACATTTTAACGTTATTTAAGAGAGACTACATACAGATTATTTGGAAATTCTCTTTACTATGAATGAATGCGTATCTTTTTCACAGACTGCAGCTAAAGCCAAGACCAACAATGCTCCACCTCAAGTTCCGCTGGTACCTTTGAACAAATCGAAATTCTCCGGACCAGCCATATTGTTACGGAAAGAAAAAAGACAAGGCTCTTCAAGTTTCAACATCAGCAAAAACAGAGAACTCGCAAAGCTACCTCTCATCAAAGGTAAGTGATGTCTTTTTTTTAATTTCAAAAGCTTAGCTCAGATGTGCAAAACCTGCTCAAAGCTTAACTTAAAGCTATTTGTAACTTGCAGAAACATTTCAAAACCAGTTTCTGTTGCTGTGTAAAAATCTTACAATTCAAATCTTACAAATTTTAAAACTGAAGGATTTTGTTAAATTTGTAATTATTGTCCGTTGGAGAAGCAGACACCGTGTCAACAACCCATTCTCAGCAAAGAAACTAAATTCAAAAGTTTATGCAATTTTGAGTTCCCTCCAAACATTGAGCTACGTTTCATCAAAAGTAAGTGTTTAATGGTTTTTTAATTGTGGTCTTTTTAATTGTCAGAGTTTAGTTCAGAGGAACAGGGGCAGATTTTGCAACAATAGCGAAATTGACAAGCCAATTTCAAGCGATTAGCCAAAAAGAAAGAAAGAGAATTCTCTCAAGCAGAAAATCAAAACAAACAAAGCCATGTTTCGGTTTTCTGCTTGAGAGAATTCGCCTTGTCTTGGATTCCTAATCTCTTTGAAATTGGTGTGTCGATTCTACTATTGTTACAAAATCTGCAAACATTTCTTTGCTGTTTAATGTTGATGATTTTGTTAAATTTGTTCTTGTTGCATATTGGAGACACTAATGTTGCCGTGTGTCAACAAACCCAAGAAGGATTAAGATGTAAACAATGTTCAAAATTTTATGCAGCAATGTTCCCAGGTCGCGATACTTTTTGCATCTATGGTTTAGCTTTCAAGGTTATGGGTTACAACTTTTAAACGTGTTTGCATCTAACGTTCCTAGCATCTGACGCTGGCCACCATGATGTGCTAGCTACTGTTTTATTTTATGATATATTCACATAAAATGTTTGAAATCTAATGCAGGCAGAGGCATGTACTAACATATGTGGCTTGGCAAACCTAGCCTGCGACCTTTCTTCTCCCATTAGAAATGCTGTCTGCATAGCAGGTTAGAGCAAATCGTGGCAGATAACAAAGCAAAAGGGACTTGGCATATCAGATAACAAAACGAAAACACAAGCTAGTTTTGGTTTCAGTTTTTGCTAATCTGAAAAGATTTTCTTTGGTTAGGCTTGTCACAGCGCAACTTATTCTGTAGTCGAAGAAACGTTGCTTGTGAAACGCAATTTTAATCATTGCATTTCACGTAAGGCGCTTACCATGACATCAAGATACTATTGTTATGATTTTTGGCTTTATTTGGTGTTAAGGTGCTATGAAGGCTCTAAGGCTGCTGTGAAGACATTAGAACGTTAATGTTTTTGCTGCACAACATTGATTTGGTCTTTTTGCGCCACATACGTAATTCTTTTATGCCCGGATTGTTTTCCAATTTACAGGTAGATCCTATCTGAGTTTCATTTTCAGGAAATCACACATAAACCAACTTAGTTCGAAAGATAATCTAACGTCGAAATATGATAAATTCTGCCCGCATTTACCTCCTGAAAAAATTACGTTTTACGTTATTTGTTAATGGGCCGTATGACCCTTCCCGGGGCGAAAGAGTTAATTGTGTTGACTGATACATTTTTGGAATGATTGCACCTCGTAACATGGTGACGCTCAAAAAATGAAATGAAGTGCAAGAGCGGCCTACTTGGGGGTAAAGCAGATTGTTTGCCTGCGTGCAGCATTGTTGGCTGCTTCGTTACAGGGTATAAATAAGTGAATCTGTTTTCTCAATTTCTTCTCGAATCTCTGAATGCATTTCCTTTTTTAAATTTATGCATTCAGTTGTAAACATGCACGTCTTCTTACCACGATTTTTTTTCGAACATTTGGTTTAATTACTGAACACAAACAATCATTAGATTAAATGATAGTTGATTAGAATCTTAATGAATGTTTATAGTGTGCAATTTCATCGCAAAACACCTGCGTGCATTTCGTTTTTTAAAAGAAAGATTTTCTCATGGAGGGGGGGGGGGGTAACGATTGTTTTGCTTAGATCATCTCATGCTAGTTTTTGATAAGCTTTGAGAATTTGTTGTTGAAAATAAAGAGTAAAAGACATTTGTGCAACTGTTTTCTTTGTTCGCGGAACGAAATCTCGTTTGCAGAAGCAATGAATTGTGCCATATTTAGTCAAAGTTTGATAAAATTTTATTGAAGAAGTTTGACATAAAGTTTTTCTGGATTAGGTTAGGTTATATAAAGTTAAGAATACAAATTAAATAAACGACTCTGTACTATCAATGTTTGTAGTAAAATACACACAGCCTTTTGAGTATTACTCTTCTTCATGTGTGTGTTTAATTTTTATATAAAGTTAGATTATATTAGATTAGACCAAATCACATATCAAAGTAGGTTAGATTATGTTTGGTTCATTTTGATTATTAAAGAAACAGTGCCAGTATGTAAAATTTCTGCTCATTCTTATGTACGCTGATCTGGTTTCATACATGCAGATAAGGTTAGATTATATTAGATTAAACCAGATCACATATCAAAGTAGGTTAGATTATGTTTGGTTCATTTTGATTATTCAAGAAACAGTGCCAGTATGTACAATTTCTGTTAATTCTTATGTACGCTGATCTGGTTTCATACATGTAGATAAGGTTAGATTAGATTAGATTAGACCAGATCACATATCAAAGTATAGGTTAGATTATGTTTGGTTCATTTTAATTATTCAAGAAACAGTGTCAGTATGTAAAATTTCTATTAACGTTTTACATATGTTTTACCTGAGATTTTATACATTTACTTAGACCATTTGAGACAACGTTTCTCACCTTCAGTCACTGATAGAAATTCACAAACCCTACTCGCTTAACATTTCAGAATTGCTCCTCCGTTTATTTCATCCCTCGTATACTGATCTGAAATAAGTGTATTAAACCATTTGAGACAACGTTTCTCACCTTCAGTCACTGATAGAAATTCACATACCCTACTCGCTAAACATTTCAGAATTGCTCCTCCGTTTATTTCATCCCTCGTACACTGATCTGAAATATGTATGTTAAAGATTTTAATGTCACCAGCTAGTTTGTTTAGTTTTGTGAAATTTTGGCTGAGTTTTATTAATATTGTTGATCAAGCAAAATGATTGTTGTGTTTGCTTCGAGAAATGTTGCATCTATAAGACTTATTTTTGATTATTTGGCTGCTAAACCATATTGAAAGCGAAAATGGTGTTTTGTTTACATCTTCTGGCGTATTCTTTTCGTCCTTCTGAACCTTCCGAATTCTGAAAACGGTAGGTTTCACAGAGAAAATTATCTGAAACAAATAGAATGCTACATTCCTAAAACGGTAGGCTTAGCAGAGAATTTATCTTTTACGAAAAGAATGCGAATTCTCATCCTACCAAACCTACCAAAAACAAAATAGTGCGAAAAGAATACGCCCATAGTTCTTTACTTCAATGATTGCTGCTCTTGCCATTGATCTTATATGGTAGCTGGGTGTGACGAGAATTATCATTCAATGCCCTAGTTTTATCTGTTTAGTTATTTTCTTTCCGAGGATGGTCCTAGAGATAAGCTATTTTGTTTCCTAGGATGTGGATAAGGAGGATGTTCTTCTAAAAATCCAGTTTTGTTTGCAGATGTTTTTTGGTTGCTTTCGGACAGGCCGAACACAGCGAAACTTTCAAAGTTGGCAAAACAGGAACACAAACATTTGTGAAGTTTTAACTTTCCATTAAATTGGACGCTCCTGGTTCTTAGTTCCAATTTTTGTCATATTAAGCCACGTTTTAGCCGTTGATGTTCACTTATCGTCATGTATTATGAAACGCCTTTTGCCCGTTACTTTACATATTCTGAAAACAAGAGGATCAAGGCATTACACGTTTCGCGAATAGCTACAACGACTTAGGTGGGTTTAGTTAATAGGGATTTGACCCTAAAATGGAAATTCGGGACAGCGGCAGGGTGTCCATTGTTGGGATGTGTCCATTGTAAGGAGGTGTCCGTTGCAAGGAGGTGTCCACTAATAAAGGTTTCATTGCATTCAAACTTCTTTATAACACACTGATCGGAAGCCTTTTTTTTTATTTTTGACGCTAAATAGCTAGTACCTTGAAATAAAATTTACGAAAATCTTTCGTCATGAATCGAGCCATTACCTCCGTCGGGTCGTAAATATTAAAATCCAATTTTAAAATATGGAATTAACATTGGTTGCAAATGTGCTCCTTTCTTGCTAAACAGACAAACAAAAAAGAATTCCGCAAATCGCATTTGTTGCAAGGTTAAAGACAAGGTAATTAGCATCTTGAGGTTGTTTGTAAAATTTAATTTTGAATCACTTGAGGAATTACAAAGCAAAACAAAAAATTTGATTTTAAATCACTTGAAGAAATACAAAGCAAAACAAATTTTAATTTGATGTTAAAACTAGGATAATCAACACCGAAGATGCAAATGAAACTTCGTTGTGTTCGTCAAAATTAACTTTTTAAATCAAAATTAGTTTCTTTATATGTAGAAATGGAACAATTTCACGAGTAGTATACTTCTGTAAACATTGAGTTATGCTTTTGCGTTATACAACGCTTTTTCATCAAGACTTTTGATAAACTTATGATGTGATTTGAGTTATGATGCGTTCTTAATGTTAAGACTTATGCATCACGGTTTGTGGATTTTTCTTGGAATTTTGCGAAACAAGAGAGAATTTACACAGCTACTTTTGATAGTGGATACATGGAAGCTTATTGTAATAATATTGTCTTCTATAACCGGTAGTTAGAGACGTTACCTCCGGTATGTTTAGAGGATTTGAGAAATAGTTATGTTCCACGAGAGCAAGACGTTGGGTTTTTCATTGAAGATGATATTCCTACAAAGCATCGGGATATTACAATGGCGACGAGGATAAAAAGTTCAAAAAACACTTGGAAATGGAAGATGAGCAGAATGCACCAACTGGACAAGCTGTCCAAGTTATACAAATGGCGCACTCTGTGGCTATACAGCCAGTGCCTCAGTTCTCTCCAGACGCAGAAGTGGGAGCTAGCCTGTCCACTC
>JAYJMH010068624.1:0-11347 GCA_036873815.1 Phacellophora camtschatica | reverse complement strand
ACAAATTTCTGATATGCAGTTTTCAGTATCCTTTACTGCCTGCATTAGTTCTTCAGCGCTAGATGGATTGAAACTAACTTTTTAAAGCTTTTTCGCAGATTAAGGTTACTGTACTCCTTCAGACAAGAAAAATGGATTTTTTGTTTTTATCATATTTTGATAGTTCTGTCATTGGATATCATATGTCAATAATTTAATTTCACAATTAACATTGTTTTTCATGAAATTTTAAGCTTTCAAATAAAAAGGCATAGTCCATTAACAAGACCCTACGGCTATAGGCTATAAGACCATCGGACCATTCCATGAAGCAACCGGACCATGGGGGAATCGCCTACACTTTTATCGGTATGCTCATGGGTATTAGGACAAGAAATAGTTTAAATATGTTTGTTCGTTCAATTTGGGCAGGTTTGTAAGGCCGACAACGCAGAAGAACTTTCTAAGCAGAATTTTCTACAATCTAAATTCTACAATCTAAATTTATTTCCTGTTGAATTGTGAAATGTGAAAGCAATACATGAGATTTTAAGGAGTGACGATACAATTTTCTAAAATGCTGTTATCAGTTGCCTGGTATAATCGTAACTAGTCCAATAATGTAAACATACAATTAAATTTTAATGGAATTCCAAATACTACTCTATTTGGTATTTTTTTTAAAGATCAATTTTAAATGAGGAATTATTTGAGGGAGTAGTATTCTAAGGTAGAGGCTTATTTGAGAATTTACCGTACTTTGATTTGATAACTAGTTGATGTAATGTTTAACTCTGGAGCAGTTTGAATAATTTCTGAAATGACCCTCTGGGAAGAAATCTTTTGGAAAGACGAGACTTCCCTAAAATAATGATTAAATAATATAAAATTAAAAAATTAAAACTGAAAACACAAAACACACCTGGTCCTTCGTCTATAGCACTACAAAGATTTTCGATTGATTTAGATTTGCGGCGAATGTCTTTCAGTACTAGATCGTCATCCTCGTCATCTTCTGTGACAGCTAGAAATACTGGACACAGCAAGTCTGTGGTAGATAAATGAGTAGTCGCAGAATTTACATCAAATGACAGGTCTTTTATAACAATTTTGTGTTTCTTTTCATTTAGTAATTCCACGCCAGATGCCTTCATATCGTACATCTGAGATTCCCAGTTGTCTTCGAATTCCAATGTTGGATGATCAAATCCTTTATCTAGGTCAGAATATGCTTCTGCAAGTGCCATTCGTAAGCTGGGTTCATTGCCTGACGGGGACAAATCAACTTTCACGAACGGCTCAAAGCCACCCCCGTTACCAACTGTTTGACCTTCAATATCTTCAACTGATAATGTCCTTGTGACAAAGTCTTCTTGTTGAATAACTGGCATCCCTTTTGGAAAACAATTTCCATTGTCATTTTCATTGTCTTTTTGGTCAATAACATACTCATACTCAATGCCAAGGTCAGAACATCCAACCTTGGTTTTTCGACTGCCTTGCCCTTTACCATTTATGGAACTTTGAAGTGCATCATAGGGAATAATATTTATTGCCAAATCACCAGCTTTGAAAAGTGCGCAGTCTGTGGAAGAGTTTTGATCCGTTAAATTGTCTTCATGATTCATTGCATGCTTAATAATTCCAGGATTGCCATGGTTGACATTAACGCTTTCCCCCTCTTCTTCGCTGTTTTGAGACAATTTACGCTTCCCCCTCTTCTGCTCTTCATTGAATGTATCGATTTTGGAAACTTCGGTAATGTTTTGATTCAATTCACAATTGGCACTTTTAGGAGGAATATTTCCAGTCCCTTTGTCTTTATAATTGGCACATGTCCTGTTATCTTGCGTCAAATCATCTAAAACATTATGTCTGAGTTGGTAACTGTAAGAAAAATTAAATCAGCAGTTAATAAACAATTTCATTTTGACAGATTTTATAGCAAGAACTCACAGTCAATGACACTTGCAATGAATTCGGAGGAGACAGTGACCAGACCAATAACGTTAGGAGTTTCTTTCGCCAACAGGGCTGCAAGGCCTAAAAACCTTTCAGTGACGAACTGCTCTGTTTTTGCTTTTTTAAACTGTCAGCTATCGATCTTAACCGCCGCTCACAAGCTTACATTTTCCCTAAATGATTTCTCAAATTGTTCGTTGGTTATTAGGTTTTCTATTGCCGGTAATCACATGGAGCCTTGTAATCTAGCTTTTGCAATAAAGTTTTGGGGGTACAGGTACTACAGTGCTAATTTCTAAACTCTGTTGGATATTGAATAAGGAAAATGGAAAAGTACCGTTATAGAAAATGTATTAAAACTGCCAGAAGAAAAATAACGCAATTCATATGAAATGCAAGTAGTGAATTTAATACCATGCAAGCAAGTTTTAGTGGTTAAGGCGCCAGACTCGTGATCGCAAGGTCCTGGCTTCGAATACCATCAAGGTCATACTTGCTGCAAAAGTGTGAGGAGAGCTGTCAACTCTCTGTAATTCCAGGCAAACACGAGGTGTGGTCAAATCAAGAGGAAGGACCGGGGTCGCCTAAATGGGCCCCCCTGCGCCAAGCGCAGAAACCCATACCTTGCAAGCATAGCAAATGTATGTGCCTGAAACTATATGACCCGTTGCAATTACCATATATGTTCCTTGAATAATACGGTACCAATCAACATAGCTTTGCATAGAGAGTCACGTGGAGTAAATATATTCCATAACGAAGCTACTGTCGTCTTTTCAATCCATTGCGATTGCGACCATCCATGACCGCTTTCTTATATTGCAACAAATAAGATTGCGACACAGGTGCATTGTCGGCCTACTCTACTTTTTTAGTATGCAAATTTGATATTTTTTATTTTTAATACCAGTCACTAACTGAAAAGAAGCTGGCTATCATTTGACATGGTTTTATTTATGTTTTTCAAACAAAAGGGTAAACTGTCAAAAAAGTTATACGTCTTAATAATTGACAAGATTGTGTGACTTTGTGACTGGAGAGAGCAGCCCCCAATGTTGGCGTTTGGTTACAAAATTGGCTATTTTATCTAAAAAGAAATAATTCTCAGCAACAAACCAACAAACGAACAAACCAACAAACGAACAAACCAACAAACCTATCAAAAAAAACTTTCAATTGAGTCTAATTAATTATAAATAAGTAATTTTAAAGTAGTTTGGTGCTTTTAATAAGAAGTAGGCCGGTTTTGTTTTACTTAGTCTTTTGGAGGGCGTTTGTGCATTGGCTTCCATAAATTAATTTCTCCCTTCCAAAAATAAGAAAGCATTATATCATTGTTTTGTTCCATTATTTGCAGGGTTCCTCCATGCCACATATCTATGATAGTGGCAGTGGACCTCTCAGAATGCACTCTGGTTGGTCCAGATAAGAATTGAAATTAAAAATTATACAATATAAAATAAAAAATATAAAGAACAACTTTCAATCGTGAAATCTGTTAATAAAATCGACTTGAATGAATGTTAACATGCTTGGGGCCACATTTATTCTTGATATAGCATTAAGAACCACACAAGCAGTTTCCAGGCATCCACTATCACCATGTACGCTGATGCCTACAGTCTAAGGATATTTCTCAGCTGAATGAAACTATTGATCAAGATCTCAAACAGCTAAATTTCAGTTGAATAAAAAAGTAAAAGAAATATATCACTAAATGTTGCAAAACCTATAGTCTCTTTTCTTGTTAGTCTACCTACTTAGAGAGCCCCTCCTCTAAATTATTCTACAAAGCACATAAATTATACTTGTATTGAATATTGTATTGTTATTTTATTCTTTTACAGTTAAATATTAATTTCATTGTATGATTTGCATATCATTGTATTCATTATCTGTGTGCAGAAGTGGAATATAAAGAATTAAACGAACTGAGCCGAATGAGTCTAATACTCATCTACACTAAACCAAAACACCAATCTCTCAAAACTGATGATAAACATTTAAGTTTGAAAATCTGTGATAATGAACTTGATGTTTGTCCAAAAGACTAAATACCTAGGTGGACAAGTTTTCATTGGAATTTTCCAATTGCTTCCTTGAAAACATTGTTTTTAAGTATATAGTAGTGCAGTAATTTTTGAATTATTGTGTGGCACAACTGAAATCGATCAGCCACGAAAAACAGACCTATTTATTTAGAATCTCGGCTCCAGTACTAATAACTCAAAACTTTGTTTGCGACCCTTGTAATCTATTTTTAGTTGAATCTTGGGGGCTCTCGTATTCCGACCACCACTTCTCTCTCCTCTTCGTATTCCGAATACTTCGTTTTCAGTCTGAAAAAATAGGTTCTTGCCTCTTGGTGAACCCCGCACCAGTTCGGTTTTGAATTGTTTGCCTTTACAAAGCACACCGAGACTAGCTAGCTTGGATAACATATTGGCTTCTTTCTTTTGAGTTGAAGTTTTTTATTTTTTCAAAGGGAATCAATTTGTTCAAAAGATTTTCTGAACAAAAAGGTTTTCGCCCCTTGGTGAATCCCGCACCATTTTAGTTTTGAATTTCTTGCCTTTACAAAGCACACCAAGATTAGCTAGCTTGGTAAAATGTCTAGCACGAATTGAACAGATTTTTGCAAAAATAACAATAAAAGAGAGGATGTATGCAGACACGAACTTAGTCAATACACAACATGTGTCAAATATTAACTTATATAAATGTGTTTAGTTGTTACATTATTGTTTTTAAATTAAAATCCTAACGACGTAGTTTAATATCAAAGAAAGAACAGTTTATTTAAAGTCAGGGATTATTAAGAAATATAAACACTGTTTAACTGTCAATTTAGGTGTCAATATGACTTTCTCTCTATTTTAAAAAGGTTTTCCGCGGTTCAAGAAAGCTTCAGTTGGTAGGGGACCTCTACAAAGGAGATTCTTGAAAACAAATTGTTAATAATTGGTAAAAGTTTCCTATTCTTGTAAAGTAACGTATAACAAACAAATCAACCACATCACTGTTAACAGAATTTTTTTAATTGCCGTGCTACACTAAATAACATGTTACTTTTACTTACTTTTACTTTCCTCGTTACTTTATGATACTTTCAACATATCAAGCAGGAAATTTTAAGGAATATTTTGAGAACTGAATAAGCAAAAATGGTGTATTGATACATTGGGCAAAAATAATTACAATAGTATTGACTACAAATGTTAATTGTAGGACATCTTCAAAATCATTAAGCATAAGAGTTGATGAGCTAAGAGTTAATAGCATAAGCTTTCAGAACTTGTTGAGCTTAGAAAGGGATTTCGTGAAGAAATTGGACTTTAGTGAAGTTATTAAGGCATTTGCAGTAAAGAAGGCCCGCAATACTTTATTTTAACATTTGTCAAATTTTCTTTAATGGCGTAAAAGTGAAGTTTGGCAAAAGGATTAAAAAGTTTTGTAAGCAATGACAATAAAATGAGTAAGGTTTATTTTATGTCAAACTATTTATGATTCAATAATGGAGCATTTGTCCTTCTGTTAGAAGAGAACTAGAATCTTAGAACTTTATTTTCTTGAAGACTAGAATTAGACTAGAATTAGAAGAGAACTAGAATTGTACAATTTAGGAGTTTAAATGCTCAAATCAATGGCCATAAGGCCCATTGACAAATAACACAAAACGTAACAATTCCAGACGTAATTTTAAATAAATTTTAAATATTTGTTGTTGTTTATCTCTTGAATTAAATTGGTTTTTAAGTGCTACCCCCTGCAAAATGAAAGATAGATGGGATTTTCAAGTTCATTGGAAATATATCTGGGCTTGAAAAGGTTTACGTTTTAATATTAAAAACTTAATATCAAGGAAATTTAAACAATGCCACAACTTGCCTATTGGGGTAGTTTACAAAACTTAAATTTAATATTTTGATGTCAATATATTATATGATTTATAGTTAAAAGTTTCGCAGAAAAAGGTGACTAAAATGTTTACTTTCTTCCAAGCAGAAAGTGAGAATTTGTAAAAACATCAACAACTTACTTTTGAGCTAAGAATTCCATGATTAGTGGCATGATAACCTTTCTTGACGCTGCTATATTTCCTTGGAGAAATAAAACGACATCTTTAAAATCTGACTTAACCTCGTGTAACATCAGCTCAGTTTTCGTTTCCAAAAATGTCTTCAGTGAATTCTTAACGTCATCTTCATCACATTTGAACAATAGTTCTCGTCTTGTTTTTGAATCAGAATCAATGTGAATAAACATCAATATGATAACGTCAAGATTGTTTTTCTTTGCAAAGGAGGCAGTATATTTCAGAGAATCTTCTTTTTCAAGAAACACAGACAACGATAACGTTAGACTAGAAATTCCAACTTTTAAACACGATTCCACGCAAACAAACTTGAAATCTTTGCGAAGCAGATCTTTAACGGGCAAAGACAAAATGTTGTATTTTGCTGTGTAAATAAAAATATATTGAAAATGTTATCATTGAGCAAAAAATGTTAAAAACACAACAACAGCTTTAACTATCGAAACAAATTTTCGTTTAAAGGTGAACTTGAAACGAAAAAGCGTTCTTGATTCAACCTTGGACATAAATTACAAATATCAGATAAGTTTTGAAAAAATAAATTCTTTGTAGAAAAAGCTCCTGAGTGACAGGTTCTCCTTAATTATTTTTAAATTTGTATTTTTGTAATACAATATTTTATATTCATCCACCAACAGTATGTATCAAAATATATTTCCGTTCAGTTCATTCGTTATATACATTCTTCTCCATACAACTCTAAATTAAATACAATTGCAATATAAAATTAAATACAAAATACCATACTAAAGCCAATGCCAAATAAAAATTACAAAAAAGAGATAGGAAGGTTACAAAATACAGGACTGTTTGGGTTGTATAAAGGGGGAATATTTAAAAGAGGAGATGAAGTAACGAGAAGAGAATTCCGACAATCCTAAAATCGGAAATTATAAAAAGCGTATACAGATTATCAAATACAGGAATCTAGTGATGATGGCAATACAGGCCTGTATCCAATAACCAATGGCAATACCTGTTGTGTCCTGTACATCCCCAGCTTGCGAGGGGTGCGAAAAAGGCGAAGCGCATTGTAAATAACGGCACTGCCCGATAAAATTTGGTAAATAAAACGTTTATGATATGACAACGTATACAGAGCGAGTTTATGATTACATAGCAACTCGTAGAGAGATCTCATTTTAAATTTATTTCAAACATAAAACATTTTTCATTTTTATTTCTTTCATCCTGTCTATTGCTAGCTTAATAATTCAAATTGTGATTTCCACGGCTGTAAAAAATTATTTGTTTATGGTTACCATCTACGTAGCGGATATGCTAATTTAAGTCAATCATCAGTACAAGTTATGTACGTACGTATATGCAAGGTATAATAAGAAAAAGTACAATAAATGTAGAAATTTGTTGATTTTATTATTACATCATATACTCATTATCATCAACATTTTTTCTGGATATTGATTTTAATTGATCCATATTCAATATCATTATAATTATCAATTTTGCTTGTGTTTTGTTTGTCAATAACTTTCTTTGATGGAATATTTTCCCTGATATAGATTGGCAAACCTCCGCCAAATGCATTTCTGTCGTAACGGGAAGTTGGAAAAGTACTTTAAAGTTTTGTTTCCGCAATTACTAGAATGTCGATAGTCTCTACAATAATAGGTGTTAACAGAGATAATTTGTTTCTTATAAAGTTTATATTCAAATACCCTATGACAAATCCCTTAATATTTTCGATTTTGAAATTTTTCAGAGATCTGAGAGCATTTACTTCGTCGAAAAAAATCAATTTCCGGTGTTATCATTTTTGTTTTTATTTTTATCGGATTTTTCGAATAAAATAAAAGTGTTTTATTTTCTTCTCAGCGTTTCAGATATTTAAGGAAATTAAGTGGAAAAACTTCAGTACCAAAATGTTTTAAACGAAGGTTTTCATTCGAGTGCTTGTTGTTTTGGAGAGACTGGTACTGAATGACGTCAATGTTTGTCGCATAACATAACAGCTTCAACTATCTATCTACTTCCGATGTCTTCTAGCCTGCGTGCAGACTGCCTTCCCAGTTGAAAGTAAAAGCCTAAACGCAGACTAAATGTCTTCGTGTTCAGTTCTTCTGTGTCTTTTCGTGGAATGAGTTCCAAAACGATAACTTTCGTATCTTTAGTTTGTATTTCAGTTGTCAATTGATGTATTTCTGCGGAAATATCTCTGGGTGTCTTCTTAGATCTCACATCATTGCATATCACGTGCAGTATGACGGCTTCTTTTTCATCGCTGGTATCACAAAGTGATTCATGTGCCTTGTTACCGCTCCAGACTACGATTTTACATATACATTTTTACTGAATCGTAATGATGGTTGTATTTTTGGCCAACTACCTGGTCAACGATAGTGATCCAGCCATCTTCTTTGTTGTTTTCGTTGCCATGCTCCACTGTTGAATAAGTTATATTTTTAGATTCCATTTTTGAGCATTTTTGTCATCTGTTATATCTTCTTTTAATTTTCTTTTGGAATAATAATTTTGGTTTTCTATGTAGTTGGTACCGACTTTTGCTTTCTTTGCGAATGAGACCCTTTGGCTTGAAGAAATCTTTGTTTTT
The DNA here is from genome assembly GCA_036873815.1 of Phacellophora camtschatica. NCBI lineage: Eukaryota > Metazoa > Cnidaria > Scyphozoa > Semaeostomeae > Ulmaridae > Phacellophora > Phacellophora camtschatica. The sequence continues at coordinate 2,738 of JAYJMH010068624.1, read as the reverse complement.
TCTGATTCAGCCAGGTTTCATTGTGCATTTGCAGCAATAGAGTCTTTAGCTCCATCATTTCTGTATGAATAAATTTTTTAAATCTTCGAAATTTTACCATTCTCTGTTTGGCAACTAGTTTTGCTTGCATCTTTTTGGAGTGTATCCTCTTCTTCGTGTATGTAATAAGATGCTTTCCCATCTTTAGGTTCTCTTTACGGTAATGGATTCATTTAGTTCCAGTGAATTGAGGGTTTTTTCTACCCTTGCTTCCGGTAAACCACATTCCTTTGATGAATGTTCTTATTCTTGTTCGGTCTTTTCTTTTTCTTACTTCTGATGTCATCAATTGAATTTAGGGCTATTACATTATTCTGATCTTTGAGCTTTATTTTTGAATTTGTGACTGGTTTCTTAATGTCTTTTTCTTCTTTTCCGTGACAGTCTTCGCATTTCATGATGGATATTTTTAGAGATTGGTCTCCTGCCTTTCCGAATAGGCCTAAGTCCTATGCACGTGGTGTTTGGGGATGACAGATCAGCTTTGTAATACCTCAATATGCCAACGAAGGCTTGTCATTTCTCCTCATTTCTTCTTGCCAGAGCCACTATTTTCAATAAAATCCCAAATAATATGAATAAAGCTTTATAAACTACAGCCGTCACAAGAACATACGTTCACTGTAAAGAACACGTTGCCATATAATAAAGGTTTGTATTGCCCGCTATTTGACCAATAAAATTTGCAAGCAGACTATCGGCCCTAAAGATCGGATAATGAAAATAAATATATATTTTAACTTTATTGTCTACGCTCTGTATCATGTAATTACAAAATCTTTATTGATTATTCTCTGTATCATGAAATATCTCAACGATTGGTAAAACAATTCATGAGCCAGAGAATAAATAATAAAGATTGAGTAGTTGAGTTTTCATTTTACTTTCGATTACATTAACATTTGATTAAAACCTGTGGACTGCATTGAAATTAGGAAATATTTCATAAGAAACTAGTGCATATAATCGCTAAAACATTTAGAACCTGTAATACCAAAAATGCTTACAGCTAAGAAACTACTTCATTTTTTATAAAAATGTTATTTTGTGTTACCCAACTGCTTTGACCTACAGTACATGTTATCCTCCCGAATGGTTAACAACGAAAAACAGATTCCGTATCCCAAATTATTTCCTTCAGTTTAGCCTAAGAACATTTAAAGGGCTAGTAACACCCTTTTATGTAATAATATGTCAATAAAATAAAATGCCAGTTTCCATGGAGTCTATAAGAATAGTACATGGTGCCTATTAAATATTTTGAGCTCGTATTTGTGCCAAAATAAGGGCTTAAAGTGCCAAAGTAGCACCATTTCTGGAAACAGTCGCTTCACCAATAGAGGTCAGGGATGAGTCTCTGTGACGTGGATGCCGGGTCCGAAACCTCTCCCTGTTGGGACTTTATGATGACTTGACAGATGAATTTTTGGGTGATTCCAGGTAATGCCAGATCATTGACTTATTGAAAATTTTGGCATGCGCAAATTTAAACAAAATATTTGAATGTCATTTTAAAACATATACACGAGTATTTTTTATTAACTCATGTGCAATTTGTGTTTCTTGGGCAAATCACAGTATGTAAATATTCAGGTGAATGTCTTGATTTCAAATTTGAAAAATGACACATACGCCTGTACCATTTTCTGTGATAAAGATCTTCCCACACTAGTTCTTTGTATATTATTTTTCCAATTTGTGCCTCACAATACTCTAGCCACTGCCAGCGCTGCAGAGTATTGTCTGCTCAAGTCATAAGACGCTCAAGATGACTCCTTGCAGTCTGCGCGTGTTTTTAGATGTTACCAGGAAAATCATGAAGAACTTCGTGATGATTTGCTCGTTAAGATGGAAATCATAAATAAAACTTTTCAGCTAGTGCTTAAAAAGCTAAGTTATTTGGAAACAGCAGTATCTGAAATTAAAACCGGAAGTCAAAGAATGTAAAGAGCTTCGACAACAAAATTGCTTCGATAACAAGCTTCAACAACGAAATTGCTGAGTTTCAGAAAAAAGATAAACGAAGTAGAAAAAAGCCAACAGTTCGTATGTGAACAATATGAAACAAACAAGCATGTAACTAAATCATTTATGAAAGAGGGAGCAGCCTCAAACGAAGAAATTAACAAATTAAGAGTCAAAAATACAAGCTCCCGAACAAAGACTGACACAGTTAGAAATTAAAGGAAATGAATTGGCGCAGCATGGAAGGAGAAACATGGTGGAGCTTGCGGGAATGATTAAAAGATGATTAAAATGATTAAAATGTTATGCAAATTATAGGAAAAGTGGAAAAGTTGGGAAAATTTGACGAATTCGATAAAAATATGATTGACGTAATACATAGATTAGCTCATAAAGAATCTCAACCTGACCCACCTGTTATCATCATGTTCCACAACAAACATGATAGAGAAAGGTTTTACAGCCAAAAGAAGAAACGACGATCCATACACATCGATCAGATTTTTAATGACGAGGAGTAATTAGATTGTTAAAGGCCTTGTGCATCCAAATTTTCCATTAAAATATTTTTCCATTTCTTGAAAATATAATCTTTCCTGAGAAGTTTGGTACCAAAATTAGCACTCTATTGCCACGGAAAAGGTATGAAATTGTGGCTTTAAATCAGGCGGTGATCGCGAAAAGCAACCACACTCTATGACGTCACAGTGATGAGTCCAGAAAAAAACATGTTC
>JAYJMH010068613.1:0-11349 GCA_036873815.1 Phacellophora camtschatica | reverse complement strand
TTGACCTACCGCTATGCTTAGTCATTTTTGTCACAATATTGAGTGATAAACCGTCGCAAATCAACATTGTTTTAAGGAGGAGCGGGGGAAACTCGAGTATGAGGAAGAAAATTTGATAAAGTGTTCCAAGACTTTTGGCAAGGATTGTACACCTCTTGTAAAATAATACAATTCTATTGTTGCAGCTTCTGTTACATTTGCTATTGTTCTGATATTTTGTCATTTTTAACTGCTATTCTGTAATTTTATCTGTATATTCTTTATGTTGAATGGGGTTCCGTTTTATCACTGGTGAGTGTCTTGGAGCACCATCCATTTTATTTTATTTATCTATATGTGAGTATCAACTTCAACTGTGGGTACGTGTTAAAATTTAAAATTCAATGTTAAATGAAATGAAAATGACATAAACTTTGAGTCGTTTAAAAAAAATATTAATAATCACTACTGGGATACGTAAACGGGTTTCACACCCACCGCCCAATAATATAGTACTCGGGAACATGAAGGAATTATGTTTTAATTCATTAGAGGGTGTGTTTATTACTCTGCAATCTTTAAAGTCGGCTTTCAACAAGCAATTTCTAAGATTCTAGGAGATGCAACGCTTATCAAAGCCATTGAATTTTCATAAGCCTCATATAGAAGAAGAAAATACCAAGAAAAAACACAGAAATTATTAAAACTGGCCCCTTTCCCGAAAATGTGAAAAGTGCTGTTTTTATGGTTTCGCTGAGACACACAGTATTTTCGTGCCATCATCTATAAAAATCTTACGAAATACTGCGATGTGATCTGCTACTATACGCAAAATGTAAAGAAAAACCTCTGATTGGTAAAAACATCATTGGTTCAAAAATTTTGATTGGTTCAAAAATTGGTTAAAAAACTCGGGTAAGAATTAGGACAACAATTCTGATAATGATTCAATTTATATTTTTATATAAGATAATTTGTTCAACTCATAAAAGTAATGATTGGAACAAAAAAACTAAGGTATTTCATTGAAAATTCTCAAATTCGGGAAAAGCTTCCCAACTCTAACCAAACATGCGTGCAGCACCCCCAACCAAAACATGCTTGCGAGAACACAACGGTTTAAAAAAAAATACACGTAGTAACGTGCACAGTCGATTCTAAAAATTAATGCAACATAACACGTATTAATCATACCTCCTCTGGAGCTAATTTCTGACTTGCATCAAACTTTTCTTTCTTGTGTCTGACCTTAGGTTCTTTGATTTTCGTTTTAGGTACTTCAAGAACGAGCGGTCCAAGCCTAATAATGAAAACAGGATTAAAATTTGAAACCTTAAAGGTAAATAAGCCTGAATCTTAAATTATATCTCAAATTAAACAAGGGCAAAACTTCGTGGCCATAATATATCTTTTAAAACAGTCTATTCAATATTATCTGGCAATAGTAAGCAACACAATATATTTTAAACATTAAAAGTAAAAAAATATAATGTAAGATTTTTTCCAACCTTGCAGGATGGTCAATTCAAAAAATCTTAATCAAATGCCAAATGAATACTCTTACATAAAATCTACAGTTGGAGCTCTTTTAAAATATTGCGTGCATTTTTTGCCGAGTTTCTTCCAATCTAATGAATCCAACTTTCTTCTTCTTTTGGCTTCATCTTGATCATTATCTGTTTCAACGGTCTGCAGTCGTTTTGGAGTCATAAATTGAACCTAAAAGTTAATTAACCAAGCATATATGTTTAGTACACCAGAAAGGAAAGAATATTTTTGCAGAACAGTATCCAGGGCTTTTCGATGGTCCAAAAAACAGCGAACAATTTGTAAAGCTTAAATAAATGAGTAACAATAATATCCTTTTGTTTTCGATGGTTAACTTCCAAAGGATAAACTGAAAACGTGCAAACGTAAATCACCAAGGAGATCATGCAGTTGTCTTTCCGAATTTACATTGCCACAACTGGCTGTTTTCAGTTTTCAACACAACTCAATGGACGTTCCCAGTAAAACTAGCTTCAATGAGATCGACAATTTTTTGAAAATCGCTCATAACAGAAGAACAAGCGTCGAAAGAATCGCCAAAAATCGTTTTTAACTAGTTTTGTCTTTTTGACGTAAATATCAACTTTAATCACTGTAATCCGTACAGTGCACGATTTTTGCTAGCTCGTCAAAGATGTTCCGCGCTTTTGGCGCACCCTGTAGGTCAAAGACTAACTTGGATCAAAACATTTTTAACTGGCGAAATCGTCAAAACGCATCAAAATGAAGGGATCATTTTTTCATTTGCTTCCCAAATCTACACAAATGTCGGCCATCTGGTACTGATCGACCATTTTCTCTCAACTGTTTTCTTCATTCATTCTATCATCCTTCGCTACTGGAGAACGGTTAAGCCAAACACTTTTTGTCCATCATCTTATCTTGGCAACTGAATTTATTGAAAATTAATAAATCATTTGATCATACCAGTTTGTCTGCAAATTCTTGAGGATCAAACGTAACGAAGTCTGTTTGCAACTGCCTTGCTTGCTCAGAGCCAAGATTAGTAACAGACAACAGAAGATGTGAATCTAACACTGCCTCTCTGGTGTGCCTCACTGTAAATGAGATCAATTAATAAATTGTTAATTAAAATAGTAGATAAGTAAATTGTTTAAAAAGATCCACTTAAAAACATGTATTTAATAAAAACAAGTAAACCAAAAAATACATCCATTTTGAGGACTATGGCTCGAAATCCATGAAACTGCAAATTTCAAATTATACTCGAAATGACGTCCGAAGGGCAAACTTGGAATTTGGGAAATTATCCAGTCATCTGCAATCACATTTACTTGTCTAAAAAAGTAAATTGTAATGAACACCATTAATTTCCAGTCCAAATTTTGACGTTCAAACAACCTACTTGCGCCTATGTATATCGACATGGGAGTTTGATCAGTGAATCTTTTCAAATTTTAAACCCCGAAGTCGCCATTGAAGCAAGCTGGGTGTTTTAATGTCAAAACATGGACTGAAAATAAATGATATTTCTTCAAATTGACTTGAAAACTAAAGAATGAGGGCAATTTTAATTACAACATTTGGACAGGTAAACGTGATTGCAGATGATTGAATGAATACCAAAGTCTAAATTTACCCTTCAGACGTTGCTTTGAATACAATTTGATATTTTTAGCCACACGGATTTAGAGCTACATCCCTGAACATGGAGATAATTTTTTTGGTCACCCGGTAGTTCCTTCGCTGTCAAAACGTAAATGCATGATCAATTCCATGTTCTAGCTTTTTGCCATTCAACGATGACATCTCAACTAAGCTTCAAGGGAACGCGTCCACACATGAAATAAAACTGCTTCACTGAAGGTTCATATTGCTCGAAACGATTTTATGCGATTAGTTTTAGAAGAATGAATTAAAGGTAGCATAATTTTCAAATTCCGCTCATAAGTAGATAAAAACAAGGCAAGAATTCAGTTTCGCGTGATCAATTACATCGCTAGCCAATCAGGCACTTGGTGAGTCAGCATAACACTATTATTTTATATGGACACATTTCCCTTAAACAAAATATTAAATTATTCTCTGGCTATCGAGTTACATAAAAAGAAGTAGCAAAGAAAACATTTTTTGGAACATTTGATGTAAATGACGGGAACGAAATTGAGCAATTCTACTATCAATAGCCATCTCTAATAGTTAACAGCTTTATATCCAAAAACCTGTTTGTTTCTTAAAAGCCGGTAAAATTCGCTCTGAAGAAGCTCTGAAAACAAATGCGACTTTGTAACTGTGTGCTGTCGTACTTTTCACATTGCGTAGTCATTCTTCTAAAAAAATATTCTTCTTTAAAAAGTAGAAATTTTCTTTGATTATAAATCTTTCAGTAACTTTCTACAGAATGCAATACAAAGTGATTCTTAATAAAAGAAGACAGAATTATTGGTGAGACGCTATTTGACCTTCTTAGTAGTAGAATATTTTAATACGGTGTTGCATGCTTTCCTCTCTTTAATTAGTCATAAATCAAAAGAACACGGCCAAACAGTGGAAACGCGGTTCGTTTTCTTTTAAGAAAGGCGCTGATTGGTTGCTGAGCTAAGTCCCCTGATCCAGATTACACAGTGGCCCGTGAAAGCACGCAAAGCAATTTAAGAAGGTTGCACGAGTGAGTTGAACCCACAGTGGTTGAACCCATTTGCAACATGGCTCTGGCTCACATAAAAATCAGTACCTCAGTGTCGTATGCGTGGGCTGACCCGCTGGTAGCTTGGCTCTGATTGGTTTTTATTTGAAGCACTTTATTTTGGGCTTATTTTCTGTGACCTTACGGTGGTATCCGGTCACTCCAATCCAGGGCTTATAATATTACATTTTCCAGAGTGCTTCGCAATTCTCTCTTGCAATTTTCAGTCAGTCTTCAAAACATGCCAGTGGGGTGAACGAAGGCCTGACAATTAAGTTTGACAACAACCAAGTTTCCTGATGATGAAGCTTTTATTAGCAACTTTTCTCGCAGCCCTATTTTGATATTTCTGCAGCTCATTCATAACAGAAGAATCACCGACTCCCCATACAGAGCTGCAACATCTCAATTAAGGTTCTATCCACATGTTTCAATATCATTCAATCATTTCCTATCACAAGAAGTCACATTTAGAGACAATTTATTAGCGTTCAGCCAAGATTTTAGGTAGTAAAGATCCTCATCAACACAGTCATTTATGAGAAGTATGGAGCTTCAAAATTGGGAAGGTTTCTATTGTCTGCATACATTAGTACCTTCTCAAAGATAGGCAGAGATCATTTATGAATATTATGAACCGCATGAGACCTAAACAGTATTCCTATACAATACAATATGCTTTCCGTTAATCATTTAACTATAAACTATAATCGTTTTAAAAATATTAAGTATTAATTTATTTTTTTTTCATTTGAAATTTAATCCATATCATGTCCACAATTCCCACTGAGATGTCAAAGCTTGTCATTGTCTTAGCCAATTGTTCTCGTGTTTATGGTAAAATTTTCCGTACAATTTGTCTTCAGGAAAGAACATTCAGTAGCAGAAATTTTTGTAGCAAAAAATGACTGCCTACAAACAAATTTGAATTAGTAATGTCCTTGGAGTCAGAAATTTTAATTTCATTAACAGTCTTTATTTCGTTATTGTTTCATTTCTAACTTCGTTGTAGGCAGCCATAATTTTGAGGTAACCGCAGAAACATTGATTTCTTCAGTTCTGGATAAACCCTTCAGATCTGAAGACAACCAGGTGTTCTGTCTTTCGAACACTCGCCTCTTTATCTAGGGGGCATGTTTATTTACCATCATCGATCGACGAAATGCTAGTAGTTTTAATTACTACATTTATGCTTTTAGAACAACGTAAAAGCTTTGTTCTCGAGTTTCGCTTTGTTCTCGAGGGATAATCGCTTTGAAACCAGTGTGTCAATTTCACTATTGTTACAAAATTCGCAAATGCTTCTGTATCTACATAAAAAAAACTATTTCAGAGCGTTTTGGTGTGCGAGGTTTTCATCTGAAATTATAGGCCATCTTCTACCTGAACGAATTCAGGCCAACTTTTCATACTACAATGTGGTCGTAGCTGAGCAGGGTATATCAGTTCAGATGGAAAATCAACACTGCGAACATGTAATAAGTCTAGTTGTAACCAGTGACATGAGAATTTCACGAATTATAGTCCAACGCATGCCCACACAGTAGGTCAACCAACCAACTGTTGGCTCAGTTAATGCGATTACAGGAAAGCTGCTCGCTTTAGCTGGGACCCAAAAAGCTGAAAACAGTCTTAAATCATATCGACTGTGAAGCATTAAGATAACAATTATTGTTGTTGATTTCATCTTTGATTATCTTTTGTGAGAGTTGTGCGGGAAATTCTTTTTGGATCTGCAGCTTATGTTTGATCATAGTAAATTATAGTTTGATAAGATGAAGATTGTGTTCTTGAAGATATAGATCTTTTCGCCCATTGACAACGCAAGCACCTGATCTATTTGCGTATCTCAAAATTTTTGAAAACTTTCCATTCCATGATAAATTTAGTAACATTTGATTGGTGATGCATAGCAGTTGCGTTCTTTAGCAGACAATAAATAAGTAATCTTCAGAAATAGTTAGTCCATAGTTTCCCACATCACGCTCTGCCCTTTCACCTTCGTGGTGCGTTTCTATGCTACTAAAAGCTATTCAATGTTTTAAACTCACCATTGTCAAAGATTTCTTCTGCAGTAGTAAGAACATCTGTTAGTCCAGTTGATTCAGGCTTTACGAAATCCTCTTTGTTTTCTGCAAAAAATTACAATTGTTTAATTGAACATAAAGAGAAATACGGCTGAACCACGTTATCTCGAACTTCCAAGGATTGAAAAGGGAATGAAAATTCGTCATATAACAAGATAACCGAAGCTAAATAAACATTGAAAACTTTCACAGGATATACGAAAACGTCTGAGTTCACCGAGAGTCTGAGTTCACCGAGAGTCTGAGTTCAACTCAGTTTCTTTATTCTTTTTGTTTACTCGTTCCACAGTTATTCCAGTGTAAATTTAGTTGGTCCGAAAAAATGGTTCTCTTCTGAAGTACCAATAGAAAGGCACGTTAAATTTCATTGATAATAAACTTTTAAAAATTTGAAATTTCTGGACTGTTTGAAAAATATATAATATAAAAACATCGTTTCCTCGTATTAAAAAGTAACTTATCAAAAAGAAGATAAGATTACATATCTGGTAAAACTGATTCCTGGTCTTTCAGATGAATATCTTAACCCTATTTGGCCCGGGGAGGGGGCATTATGTTCCCCCTGCCACCAGAATATGATCTAAACTACTCGCAATAAGGTACTGTAACGACCTGACCTTTCCTAAAATTTAATTGGCTTCACAACAATAGTACAATTATGGAGCATAGAGGAAAAATGTTTCTCCTGCTGACCAAAGAGCACTTTGCGCCTGCGCATCTCTGTTGATTTCCAAAATTTGGAATCTTGCCAGGAAGAGAGTCAATGGATTTTAAACGCCTCTTGCCCCCTTGGGAATCGCTCTTTTGTCGTGCAAACCTGGCTGACCGCACACCTGTGGTGTCAAAGATTATTTTCACTAAAGTCAACATGTTGGAATTACTTCAAAAAATTGAATTATTCTCGCTGCCATTAAAAGTAAAAATTACGAAACCGAAGGATCTATTCTTCAGAATTTTTCTTCAAAACTAGACGCAACCTCATTAAGATTTTCCCAGAAGATATTCTACAACATCTGAGCATAATAAATATATAGGTTTCATACGCCGGAAAAATTGGGATGCTAGTTCAAATTTCCCTCGCAGTACTGGTAGGCCAACTTGAGTTTTTTTTAGGCCATTTGCATGTGCCAAAGTAATTATTTTACCGTATCCAAGATTTCTCTTAAGAATGATAATGTTGAGATTTTTAGAATTCCAGATATCCTCGTACTTGCCTAGTCTAGCTCAAAAGCTTATGTTACATCAAGAAACTTTGTGGTGAATATCTTTCGACATTTACTAAAATTTGGCTGAAAAATTGTAGACAGAAAATGGTCAAATTTCTATGCCTTGTGCTCAAAATCCGGACGCAGCCTCGTCGCGAAACTTTTCAAATTGATAGAAAATTTAACATTCTGCTTGAATTAAGTATCAGTTATGTCGGGAAAAATTGGATGCGTTGGTAGGAAGAAAATATTCACTTGTTTATATTTCGTTCGTTGCAACTTCCGCCATATTGGTTTTATTTATTGCTTGTAGCCTTCAAACAATAAACAATGGAGCAAACCTCGCTGACAATGGTAGTATTGGTAGGGAGCAATTCCATTATTTATCACTTCACGGCATTTTTCAAACCTTGATTTCAAAAATGAAATAAAAAACATTTTTCCTCTATACTAAATTATGGTCTATTGTTCTACCACATGACCTCATATGTTCTACCACGTGGCCGTTTTACAAATTCCACCATTCGATTCGCCTCAAAACGTACGTTCTGTTGATATATATATATATATATATATATATATCGTTAATTTTTGATGACGTATGCAACTTTTAACATATATGGCGTCATATATGTATATGATGTCATACAATGAATACATAACTGCATTAAATAACAAAATGTATCGATTTTGTACAATTGTTCATTAACCTATCAGGGAAAGAAATTTGGCAATTAAAAATCAACTATTTACACTTGCAATTATCATAATTTAACTAACTACTTTTCAAATAACACTAATTAAGCCTATTGTTTCTTTAAGTCAAATTTTGTTTCGTCAATTACTTAATATGAATCTGAAATTATGTTTTCCCTATAATTATCGAGGTTTTTATTGGTTTTAGCAAATTGAATAGCTATTTTTCACATTTTTCCATTGTTTTTGGTTGCCTAGCAACGTTAAATATAATTAGATACTTATTGATTCTATTTTTCGAATCTACAATGTTCATGTATTATGTGTGGGAGGTTTTATAACCATATTCCTATTGACTGCTGAAATAAGAAGAGGGGCCAAAATTCCCCCCCCCCCCCCAGACAAAAATATCAAATTGTCATTTACACGAAAGAAGCACTATTTACACGAAAGAAGTTTTTTAGTACAGCACGGGTAAAATTTGGCACTCGAACCAAAAACATTTGTTCTGTATAGCATTTAAACTACGAGTTTTATCCGAGCCGTTATTTTTGGTACGTGTACCATTTTTACCCACGCCATTGTGCCCATCAAGGATACATTTTGGTACGGCTACCAGTTTTATCCATGTCGTGCCAAACATTTTACAGTGTAGATGGGGCTTTATTATTCTCATTTATTCTCATTCATGAGAACGCACCTACGGTTGCAGCTATGTTATATTTTAAACGTCGGAGAAAATACGTTGTTGGCAAATCAACTGTTTTAAGTTCTTTAAAACGTCGATTTTTTTAATCATTCAAAACATCCAATTTTACCGCTGCTGTACTGAAAGTCGTCATCAAACGAAAGTCGTGAGTAAATTTCCAAAGGGCGACGTTTTCTGGGACAAAATCAATTTAGATATTTTCATGTTGTAGGCATTACGTTTAAATTCTTTTGACCACTTGCAAATGTTTCTGTATCTAAATATAATTTGGATAAACTCTAAAGTCAACAGACAAAAGAATCCAGAAACCTAGTTCTAGCTGTGTTTAATGTTTTTAAATATGAACATTGTTAGGAATGTTACACTAAGTTGACAGTGCCTTTCAGAGCAGTTATTTTAACTCAGAGTACCGGAGAGATATTAGTCCTTTTAATAAGATATCTTATGATCACAGATGCTTACCCACCAAAAAGCTTCAGATTCAAGACAAAGAGTGACATAACTTATTTGAATAGAAGTCATAGATTTTCTTGAATGTCATTAGAAGTCACAGATTTTCTGATGTTGCAAACATTTTATTGGATTTGTTACAAACACGGATAACTAAATCAGCAATACAGACACAATTTGCAAATCAGTAAGACATATTACAGTATATTTAAAAATATTGTCAAAAAACATACATATGTCTGACAAATCACATCTCCAAAATATTCACATTTTCCTAATATTACAAAATAGATGACAGTGATTTGAGAATTATAATGAAAATATGGGAATAACGTTATGTTTACATAGAAATAATGTAAATACTACAACTAAAATAATAAATAAATATATAAAATTTAAAAATAGACAATAAAAATGGATAAAAATAAGAAATAGAAATATAAACATTAAGATTGAGGTTTGTTAACCCTCTGTCTAGACATTTCTTCCATAAAATTATAAGCCAACAACGTTAAGACTATCAGCCAGATACACAGCAAATCTCATGGCAAATTAGAGAAATAACAACTGGCAGAGTAAAATAACAACTGGCAGAGCTTTGATATCAGACTACTTGCACATTTACATGACTTTTTGATCTTCGAGTTTCTTCCTCCATAGAGCTCAGAAAGTTTACCAGCATTCTGGACATATAATCTTTTAAAGGATTTGACTTTTAACTTTTTCAAAATAAAAATTGTGGGTAAAATTGTGTAGAACTGGAGTAAAAGGAAAAACCTTAAAAACCATAAATACAAACTAAACTTATCATCACATCCTGTTAAAACTAAGAACTCTATCCTTTTCTTTCAATTTATTTGCCTTCAGAAGCTTTGTTCCTCAGATTCTGATTTTAAAGAAAGAGAAATTGAAATGAGCTGAACGGCTATCCATCAAATGTCATAGTTGATGCTTTGAAAAACGTTACAAGGATCCCCAACAAGAAGCAATGATAACTTGAAACAAAGATCAAACCTCAGAAAGAGTTCCACTTACTTTAACCTACCACCCTCTGGCAAATCCTAATAAAGAAAATCATTTATAAGAACTTTCATATCCTTTCTTCTAATGAAGAAACGCGACATATTTTTTCTCATCTCCGCCACTAATGGCTTTTAGATGTGATTCAAACTCAAATTTCAACAACAAACACCGGATACTTTTCTGTTTGCCAAGCCTTTACTTGTTCTTCAGCCTGCCTCATTTACTGTATATGTTGCACACAATGCGAAATCCTTTACATCAGTGAGACTTGCCGTCAACTCAATGATCACTTTGATGAGCATTTTAAAAACGTGGCACACAAAACTCATGAAAAAGAACACAAAATTGAACATTCTGACACTATTGAATCAAAACATTTTAATTCAGAAGGACACACTACAAAGGATAGGTCTGTTTTGGGACTTTTTATATGCTGACAAAGGTTCAACCAAAAGAAAAACATTGGAAAAAAGAATTATTTTAAATTGAAAACTCTTCTACTACATGGACATGTTGCTAGACATTGAGATTTTTTATCATGTGGTGAGAATTTTGGCAGTTCAGATGATTGGTGCGAAAAAGACTAGGTGAACAATTTGGCGGCGATGGAATCTGACTGCTTGTTCAATTTTGGCTTCAAATCTTCAATGTACAACATTTTGTAGATTAGATAATCTGTTTTCCGTAGACATTTGGCCAATTTTTTTAATTGCTTGTGCAAATTTTTGGGCAGCATTCATGCTGTTCTTCAATATGTCAACCGATGGCCAATGCTTTGTGTTCCTCAATCCTTTGGTTTAAGTGTCGGCATGTATTAACGACATAATCTGCATCACACAGATCACATTTAAAATGGTACACAACAGATTGTTGTTTCACAATGTGGGGCTTTGGTTCCGGAAATTTTTCTGCTGTTGAAAACAGGCAAAACTTCTTTCCTGATCTTATTACTGAGATCATGCAATTGCTTTTTCACAGCCTGAGCAGATGTTTGATCCTTAAAAG
>JAYJMH010068602.1:0-11350 GCA_036873815.1 Phacellophora camtschatica | reverse complement strand
ACTCAATCTGCAGACACAGTGTTTCGACCTTTGAGGTCTCATCAGTGCAGCTCAGAGGCGTCTGGAGATTCACGTGGTACAAAGTGCTCAAACTGCTACAAGAGCAGCGAGCATAGCATAATTGCAAAAGTCACCACGGTCATCTCCGAAGAGTGCTCAAATATATATATATATATATATATATATATAACGTTTGCTTTTAACATCATTCTGTCAGCAGTTATGCTCTTTGTTGTACTTTTATCTTACGTGTATAATTTTGCATATCATTGAGAATATTAGGCCAAAGGAAATCTTTAAGCTTAAAAATGTTTTAAAAAACAGTGGATACCATAAGATAGTGTTCTGTTTTTTATTTACTTATAGATTCGTTTACATTTTATGAGTAACCAATCACATCGCATAGTACTTATAACGTTTTCGCTGACACTGCGAATTGATTGGCTGTTTTCAAAATTTGAAACAAAAAAGCTGTTGAGTGAAATACTAATTTACCCTATGCTACTGTACGTTTCTTCATTTTATATACTTTAGAGTATATACTTTAGCAAATCTTTCCGGGTTTTAATACCAGTTTAAAGTAGAAAACAATTTAAAGGGGTTTTACGATACGTATGGATAACGATCTTTTCAAAGCTAGAAAACATTTGGTAATCATACAAGGAAATGTTGGCCAACAAATTTTCCCTCTTTTCTGGAAAATTTCCAAGTCAGTAAACATTCATATTGCTCTCAATTGTACAGCTCAGTCTCATTTCTTAGTTAACCAATCAAGTCACTGTATTTTTAGCTTCTTCAATTTGATTGATGCGTCAAAAAGTTGTCACAGCTTTCCAACTGTTTATTGTACGATCGCCAGTTGCTTTTTATCATCCAGCTATTCAGTTTAATAGCCACAAACATAATCAAGCTACTTTTTTGTTTAGGCCAGGACTTCGTGATCTTTTCAGCATGGAATTGGATATGGACCTTTATCAAATTATTTATATGTTGATGGCATCTGCTTCATTTTGGTTTGGTATGATCACACTCATTTTCATGGCGGTACTTCCAGACATTCTAGGCTTAGTTCTTACAAGGCAGGTGATACCAACAAATGCACAACGAGTACAGGTAAGATTATACTTGATTTTTCTTTCACTCATACCCAATACACTTTATGCCTTTACATTTGCATCAAAAAATACCTTTACATTTGCATCAATTAATGCCTTTACATTTGCATCCAAAAATGCCTTTATATTTGCATCCAACAATGCCTTTACGTAGTTTACAGCCAAAAATTCCTTTACGTAATTTGCATCCAAAAATGCCTTTACATTTGCATCTAAAAATGCATTTACGTTTGCATCTAAAAATGCCTTTACATCTGCATCCAAAAATGCCTTTACGCAGTTTGCATCCAAAAGTGCTGCCTTTACATTTGCTGCCAAAAATGCATTTACGTTTGCATCTAAAAATGCATTTACATCTGCATCCAAAAATGCCTTTACGTAATTTGCATCCAAAATACCTTCACATTTGCTGCCAAAAATGAACGCCTTTACTTTTGCATCCAAGAATGCCTTTACATTTGCATAAGGAAAGGTATCAAACTATAATTTGCAGCTTTCCAAATGTGGGTACATATTTTTGGGCCACCCAATATCAAGCAAGAAATCACCAAAAAGCTTATCCATAAATAAATTATCTACCTCAGTTTTCAATTTTTTTGTTAGTTTTTTGTTTTCGTTACAAGGCAAATATTTTTTGTATTTTTGGCACAGATTTTCTAATCTGGCCATTGAATATACCCCATTTGCGCAAAGGTTTTCTTCCACAATCATGTAGGTTAAAATTGAAAAAGGAATGATGTAAGATGGAACTGTGAAAGTTAAAACTTAAAGATTACAGGGTGAACCTTTGGTGACCCATGGTAGGATGATGGCAAGCGAAATGTACTGTTGCGCATTGAACAAGACAATGAGAAATGAATGTGAACAATTGTTTGATCTATCCACAAGTATCGAGTGAGCGTGAAAAATGTTTTAGTCTATCCATGAGGAACGAGCGTAAGAAATTGTTTGGTCTATCCACGAGGATTGAGCGTGAAAAATTGTTTGGTCTACCCACGAGGATTGGGCGTGAATAATTGTTTGGTCTATCCACACGAGGAATGAGCTTGAATAATTGTTTGGTCTATCCACGAGGAATGAGCGTGAAAATTGTTTGGTCTATCCACGAGGATTGAGCGTGAATAATTGTTTGGTCAAAATTTTTGTGATAAAATTGAAAAGTGAAGAAAACGATTAATGAATAAAATAAAATAAAGTTTGTTGTAAATAATAGATAGAAACAGCTATTAGTAATGTAATATCATTATTAATTATTGATAATATTATAAAATTGATTGATAATATTGTAACATCTTAATTTGCTTTTAGTTCTTTATAAATTATTATTTAAAATTATCAAAAATAATTAGACTAATTGATATGATTAAATTCAATGAATATTAAAGATTAAACTGCATAAATTTCAAAAAGGGTTACGTTCATGTAATTATGTAAACTACAATTTTAATGTAAACGCTGTTAAATATAGATTTAATTGTTTTCTGGGTGACAGTTTGTTTTAATTGCTAAATTTATTTAAAATTTTGAAATGGCTATATCATTGATGTTAATTTTATGTTAAAGTTTCTCTGTATACCTACCGAGCGATTTTTGTATCTTACTTGATCCGCAAGAAATTACGAACGCATTTGTTGCGGCATATTTGTTGAACTAGGCTTGGGATCTATTTAAAATAAAATCAGATCAAATGTGCTTCATGTACAAGAACAAACACGACAAAGAAATTTGATATTTTTACTGTGATTTATTCAGCAGTTAAAGATACTTTATTGATACAAAAATTGACTTTACATCAAAAAATAACTGTGGTATATTTTCATTTAAAAATTAAATTTCTTTAACGAGATCCAAATCATGACCGTAATGATTAATAAAAAATGCTAATCATAAATTTGTTTCAAAATATGCAAAGGTATTGAAAGATTTTAAAATTTATCTTAAAGGAGGAAGAGAAAGAACAAAGGAGCTGTCAAAGTATCAACAAAGTGTCAAACTGTGGAGGAGATAAACTGAACTTAACAAAACTTGAAGCTAATTCCTCACAAAGCACAACCGTAGGCACTCAGTTTGAGGACGATAAAATTAAACTAATAAAATTCGAAAAACTGAGAGATGGCAATAAAGAATTTAATGCATAAACAGTCAACTGGATTTACTAAAAATGTTAAACGTAAAAGCCTTCGGCAAAGCTCCACAAGGAATCAATGTAACAAATTTAAGAAACACTAAATGTTTTTTATGTTAATTAATGAAGTATGGTTGATTTTAATGTTATGGAAGAAAGCTAAAAGGAAAGAAGACTTCTCAGTTAAATTTACTTAATATTTTCAAGCGGGCAATATAAAATTACGTTTTGAACTCACAGCGAGTTTGTTAGCATTTTTGTAATTGACCAATCACATGCCCTGGATAACTATCACTTGAAAATAACCCGCGTGCTAAACGTGCGCTAGAATCATTACCCTTTAGAGATATGTGATGGGTTTATCTTTAATTAACCATCAATTCAGAATAAAATTGTAAATGATATGTTTTTATAAACAGTCAAAACTGAGGAACAGGGTTGAAATAAACGAATTTTTTAACATTAGCCAGGTTGTTCCAAATGTGAAAGTGCTGAAAGTTAAAAACTTTACTGTAAAAAAGTAGGAGAATTTGAAAACAGCACATAGCAATTCTGAAACGTTTTACTGAAACAAGATGTTTCAGCAATTATTCTTACTGTTTTACATCTATTACAAAAATGGTTCAAAGAATTCGATTGGTTAATTACAAAAATTAAATCCACTGATCGATCCAAGACGTTGTTTTTCAATGGTTTTTTATTTAACTCCGGAAAATAATGAAGTAAACAGAACATGTATATATATATTAATTTAATTTCGTTTTTTAACCAACTATTCAGTAGGTTCCCGCAAGTAAGAAATACATTAGATAAAATATATTGAATTTTAGTTAACTTATTGGTTAGGTTTCCTTCTGTTATTTTTAGAAACTTTCTGTTATTCTTAAATAAACAAGAAACAATTTTTTTTGGACACCCTGTTTTATTATTAGACAACAAAAAGCTATTGTCTTTTCATTGTTTTTAAGAATCTCGATACCTGGCTTTAGAACCTCAGTTGCTCACATGCGGGAACCTACTTTATTGACACTTATCTTAACTATCTTATGCTCCCTTTGCTTCGAATCGAATTACGAATTTTTCTTTTAAAGTAACTTGATGATGCAATTTTATAACAGGAGTACATGATTTTAAAATCGTTCAATAGAAGCATTTAATGAATAATTATAATACTTTGATTCGATGTTCGCGCACCTCAGATCCGCAACAATGTTATATTTAATTGAAATGTAACATATTGTCCATCTTTCTTAAATGTTCCCACTACCGTGGAAAGCTAGGGAGAGAACTGTTATGGAAGAGAATAATGAGAGTTTTAGAGTGAAAATTGTTGATGACCAATGTTTTAGGATTACATTTTTGTGAAATAAAGTTCTCGTTTAGCTTACCGTAAATACTTGCTTTTTGAGAATTAGGGGCCCATGTTTAAAGATTTATTAACCTTTGACAAAAACTTTTATTGGGCGTAGTTGCATTGCGAGTTCATAATAATTGCGAGTTCATATTGGCTCGTTGTTTCATTATTGCCGTGTTGATGCGGACATCGCCTTATCTATGCAGTCTGATTTATACGTGTTTTGTCCCTTTCATTTGTTTAACAACACCGTTTATTGATCCATTGATGTAAAACTGTGACCATAATTGCTTTTTGCACATACTTTTTAACGATGCATGCCGTGTATATTTTGATTAGATTCGAGAGAGTTTAGGAATTCGCATTTGCTTCTTTACTTTCTATTTTTTCTTTTAACGAACATTTATTTTCCAGCATTATTAACATACTCTGGCGTTTTAAATGTCTTAAGTTGAAAATAAAAACACAAAGAACATGCCTTAAGTTAAAAACAAAACATGACAAAGTTATAGTTAAACCTATCAAAATTGCTTATCATGATTGGTAAACCATTGAACATTGGAAGTGTAGAGGGGAAAACATGACAAGTGATAGGTAAACATATGAACATTGCAAGCTTAGGGAACAAAACATGAAAAGTCATAGGGAAACCTATCATAACATTGCAAGTTTAGGGAACAAAACATGACAAGTGATTGGTACACCTATGAACATCGGAAATTTAGGGAACAAAAGATTACAAATGATTCGTAATTCTATAAAGACTGCAAAGTTAGGGAAGGGAGCTTGGTATGGAGGATGTACTGGCTTTATAATTTTTTTCAGACAACGTGGTGGAGATGAGGAGTAAATGATAGGACTTCAAAGTACCTGAACACTAGACGCGTTACAATCGTCGTAGTTATGCAAGGCTATACTACGACTCGTAAAAATTAAGGAAAATTTCTTGACTTGGATTTTGCACCTTGTAATTGTGATTTGAACTTCGGACAATGACAAATTTCGATAATAGAAGATTATAACCATAGAAGTTAAAACATAGGTTGTTGAAAGCAAATCAATTGTGTTATATACAATGAGTCATTTTTGGTCTGGTTTTCCCAACTCCCTCCCGGCGATAAATTTTACCTTCATTTTTCTTTTAAAAGCGAAAAATTGCATTCTCATTTCATACTTTATAATAAACTTTCTTCAGGTTTCTGCAAACTCGAAGAATATATATCAGTTCTCTGCAACAACATATTATGGCGCTATCACAAAATAGCATTCGCCATCAATACTTCAATACCACCAATTATTCAATGTCAACCCTCATTGGTCTTATTTCGTCGATACAGGACACGGAAAAGCCCACAAAAACTGCAAAGAGAAGGAGATACGAATTTTCTTCATGCGTTTGGTCAACAAAGGATCCTGAGTTGGCACCGATTATTGCAGATCGACAAAAAGAACTGAGAGAGAATTTGTTGGAGTCCACTTTGTATTGCCGTTGAAAACATTCGAGTGGTGAGTTTGTGATAGATATTTCAAATGCTAGGTTTTAGAATTGTATATTTTGAGGAATGAGAACTTCCACACGAACACAGTCGTTTTTTTGCATGTTCAGAAAACTGGCCATTTTTCTATGCTATTGTTGCTCTCCATACGAGAAAGATTTCTTTACTTTTTTGAACCATGTTTTAAATCAGTGGTTTTCGCAAGATTGAATAATTAGCTTATGCTTTTTGAAAACCTTTCAAGAAATTATTGGGACAAACATGAATTTTCCAGAAAAACAATTCATGTTCACTCGTTATCAATGTTTAAAGTAAGTTAATCAGTAGATCAGCCGCCCGTAGCCAGAGGCGACCATACGGCTTCTATTTCGTTAGCTACTAGCTTTTCAGACAGGGGTGTAGGCGCTACTCCTATTCTTTGTCAGTGTTGACCATGTTACCCCTAAGACCTTGAAAAGATGGGCAGCTGAGTTGGCTGTTGGGATGGACAGCTGAAGTTTCTGCGTGTTTTTGTAATTGGAGTTCCGACAGCTGGTCCCGAACCCGAGCTCTCGCGGAGACGTTTGGCTTCGAAACACAGGGCCTTGACCACTGGGCCACGTAGTGACCGGTCATTAAACATTGCAGGGAGAAGAAGGAGAAATTGATTTGACATAGGAAAATTCAAGAGCTCCTAATATCTGCCAAAAGAATTGACTTTTTTGAAACATTCCTCTTTTTAGTGGCAAAATAATTTGCAGGCACTTTTTATAATTACAATCCTCTAAAAATTTCAAAACCACTTTATTTCTCCTTTATCCCCCCTTGCCAATCTGATCCCCCCTTGCTATGACCGTTCACTTGAAGTACATTGCTGCAATTAAACAGAGCATGTTATACAACAATAATGATAATGTCATGAAGTATTGGTCCTGGTACCCAGAAAATTTTATAAAGTATTGGTACTGGTACCCAGGGTATTTTATTGGAAGCAAGATTACAGTTCAATTTCTTTAACTTGAACTTGCTTAATTTGAGATTCTGGTTAACTCGAAATTTTCAGCTTTCAGTGTTGATTTGGTTTTGGTTGTCTCAAAAATTTACTTTTCTCAAATAAATTTTCATTCCCCTCAAGAGTTTGAAATGGTGGAGCTCAACTATAAAACTTGGAAAAAATCTCAGAAAAATTTTTACACAATTCTTTTCAATTAATTTCGACTTTAAAAATTAAATTGCATTTTCTTCAGACACATGTTATTGTTTTTTGAGTGTTCTGTTACAGTAACCAAAAGTTACTTGGTGGCTGGGGCTAAGGAGATCACAGCTACCCTTATTATATATTTCGTTAGACTTTTTATGAACTTGTCGGAATTTTGGTACTGAAAGTTATGCCCTTTTACACGATGCCGGCATAATTTGAAAATGGCATAAATGTTCTCCCGTTTGCACGATGCTGGCAGAATTGTATGTTTCGTTTGTCTTGAGGCTACAATATAACACAAGTTTGTAAACTAAAACGCGCCAGAAATCAAATTTATGATATCTTTAAAATTATATTAAATAAACTCAAATAAAATCACGAATCTAACAAGCAATTTTGTACACTTTGACAAAGACAAGAACTAACCTATCTTCTTCCCACAATGCACTCCTTCCACCTTAACCTTGGCAGGCAGAGGAACGAAACAAACGCCACTCAAACAAAGTAGCTTTTTTTACTCTTCGCGTGCTTTTTAGTTCTTTTTAGATAAATCTTTATCTTGTTAATTTGAAAATTTTCCTTCTTTTTGGCTTTTTGATTTGAAAATCTTGCTGCTGTCTTCTCGTTGTTTCAACAAATGTTTTTAGGCGCTTTAATTGAATTGATTGTTGAAATTATTTGCCATTGTCAGAAATCTGCTGAAATAGAAGTGCAAAATCTTGCAGGTTAGCCTGTTGACGAGTCTGGTGTCGTGTAAAGAGTAAACAGGAGAGTATTTTAAATATGGATTTATTCTGCTGTAATGGTATAAACGTAACCTTAGCTAGAAATAACAGTATTTAAAAGTTTTATGGGCTATGCTGGGTGTCTCCCAAAAAATGATACACAGCGCACAGCTTCTTTTATACTAGAAGTTGGTGTTTCCACTGTACTTCTAAAAATTGGTCATGTCGATGGAGCCATAGAGCCTTAAAGTTAATCAATGAAATGCAACACACAATGGTACATTCAAATTTAATTGCTGCTTGAATACAATGAAACTAAAAACACAACGCAAACAGTTCAATTTTCAAATATTTCTGACTTGGGCATGACGGACATCTTATAAATGGCATGACTCAAAAGCAGTTAAGTTTAATATCCACAAAACGTAAAATATTCATTTATTAATGTCAGCCTTTCATAATTTCAGCATAACGTAAAAAATTTAAATAATGTAATAAATTGTGATCATTATCAAAACACAATATTGATGCTTTAATTCAATGAAACTCGGCGATTGTCAAGTTGATTTTGCCGGGTAGGATATCAAGAATTAAATTGAAACCTTTACTATATAAGACCCACGTAAAAAACTAAAGTATCGATTACTAAGATCTTTAGCAGTAGCTTTGCAAATGTGTAACATTTTTGGGACACTCCTTTGGGACACTCGGTACTCTTTGATTTGTTCAATCGTAACGGCAAATATTGTGTTTTTTATGTAAGAATAAAACAATTATTGTTATTGGCTATGCATAATTTTGCTTCTTTCTTTCTCAGCATTTGTTCTTGAAAATATGGTTTCTTGCGAATAATAGCTTACTTTCAAATAGTTTCGTAGTTTTATTGCGCCATGCGGTCATTTTATTTACGTTCGGTTTTTCTCATGAAAATTGATTTTTAGTGCAAGCAGAAACATCAAGTTAAAAGTGATAGTTTTAGAAATATAAATCATTTCAAATACACGCAACTTTTGAGTAAATAACAGACGTCTAAAATGTAATGCTTTAACTTTAAACTTACGAAATTAAAAGGCAACTAGAATATTGATTTCGGGAAAGTTATATTTCGGCCCAAAATGGCTGTGCTTTGATGAAATCCTTCAACAACAAACAAGAAAATTATGGTGTTTCAAATAATTAAACAGTTATCATTGCTTTGAGGCCTCAAAAATGATTCGAATGACTCAACAAACATATCTATACAATGCAATAACAAAATAAGTAAGATGAGTGTTTTAAATAAATTTCAAGCAAAAAACGAAATTATATTTTGTGATAAAACACTCAGGATCGAATAGAAGCTTTATCAAAATAAATCATATTACAGTAAAAACCTTCATATAAGAACCTACATTTTGGAAGTCAGCCTGGTAAGGTTCTTAGGTTAAAATCATATTTTAGCTTAATAATCATGGGATGGTGAGCAAAAAATACTCAATTGTACTTGGTAAATATTTGTCCGTAATTTTAACAATGTCTTTACGATTTTGACAATATATTTTAAGAAAAGCGAATGCTTGTATTACAGCCTGTAGGTTCTTACAAGTGGAAGGTGCTTATGCCGGTTTTACTATATTTAATTGAATCAACGAAGAGATAATGTTTCACTTATACTGTTCGGTTGATGCAAGTTGATTTAATTCTGACGTCAAATTATACATTGAAATTTTTTAAATACTAACGTTGCAGATAAGGTATAGATAATCAAAAGACAATGATTTATGGCGTGATGATTACATTAACCTAGATAACATATAGTGTTTAACGGAAACATTTTAGATTTGTTAAAGTTGCAAGAAGTAAAAACAAATAGTTTCGTTTGTGGTTATTCTATTCAGTGCAGGGCATTTTAAGCTTGATGTCACGGCTATCTGCAACGCAAAGATGACAAGAAAAAGGTATGAATTATGTTATTTGAGAAATTTAATTTAGGTTACTGTACCCCTTCCGGGGGTGATTTTCAAACATTAATTCTCTGCTGTCGGCTTTTAAATATATCATGTGCATGTATACATCATTCTATGTCAAATTTAATGGAGAATCCATGAAAAATGCGTGTATTTTTTATGTATATGCGCAAATGCTATAGTGAGGATTTTACGCAAAATTTACCACCCGCGCAACAAATGCTTCTTGTACCTCTCCTTTTGCTATTCAAGTAAAACAATGTTGTGTAATTTTGGAATAACTAACATTCAAATTATTTTTGATGGTTTAAGACTTTTTCAATTTCAAAACCTTTTAAAAGTCGGACTGTTGGATTGCGGGAAAATCCCTGACACCTTTTCGAAGAATAATACTTTATGACACCGTGTGTAAAATTTCAATGAAATTGGTTGGCCCGTTAGGTACAAGGAGCTTTTTGGATGCTAGCTGGTGTCCCTAAATCCTGTTCTGAAAAACCGCGCTTTAAGGTTACTGTACCCCTTCAGACATTTTTTTTTTTTGTTTTTGTCATATTTTGAGTAGATAAAGAATGAGCATACTAATATACTAATTCAGTGACGTCATCTGAATTAGTAACCTCATCCCTTGAAGACATCTCTAGCGCTATAGCGCGAGTATGTTTATGATGTCTAGTGTTATAGCACGAATATGATTTTTGTAACTCATGCTATAGTGCGAGACATGATTCTATGACATCATTTACCGAGCGTGCGCAGAAACGATTGTAATTGATCCTGTTATGACACGAGTGTGATTTTTTGGTGACGTATACTATGATATGAGTTTTGATACCATGACGTCATTTACCGAGCATGCGTAGAAGTGTAAGACAAAGAAGATGCAAGATCTTGAAGTCAATGAATCAACGATTCGTAGAACCAATAATTACAATAACGAGATGAAGCACGAATGATTCTGCACGAATGATTCTGATTGGGTGTTCGTCATGTGTTCGAAGATCGATTGAGCACGAATGATCCTGATTGGTCATTCGCGACATGTCAATCATGGAACGCAGATTACTCATGTTAACCAAATATGATCTTCACGAAAAAAGTGAGTGATCTGATTGGTTTGGAGGAATTCGACGTGAATCCTATAAAGAATGAATAAAGCTGACTCGAGAAAGAATTCATATTCAGATGAAGTCATATTCAGTTAATTTTTACGAGATGAAGACTCGTGTGATCGTAAAGAATTGAAAAGAAAAGTCATTGAATTTAGACCAAGCTGAGAAACAGACGTGTTTTTGGTTGTTCCTGGATTTTATCTTGAAAAATCGAAAAGAATCGAAAAGAATTGAACGGCGGTTCGAGAGGAAACGTGAAAGAACGAAAGAAAGGTATGGGAGTATCGAATTATTATTATT
>JAYJMH010068591.1:0-11354 GCA_036873815.1 Phacellophora camtschatica | reverse complement strand
TACTTTCTGGGACCGCTGAAAATTTACGAAAAACTTTCTGCGAGAACTAGCAGTAAAAATAATGTATAATTTATAATCACCCACGAGATCTGAGAGATAATTGCCGTTATTGCAAAACATAAAAAAAAAACTGCACTTAAAACATTTCTGGACCATTGGTGCTGTGGTCCGCTACTTTTTACAACCCTGACCACGTTATTTCTTAAATCTGCAGTATTTTCTATTGCGTCATATAGCGTCTTCAGCGCAAAATGAGTGAGTAAAGTATAATAGTATAACATTTAATATGAATATGAATGGAATGATGACGAACCTGATCGATGTGACTGCACTGAAAATTTCATCTCTCATTTCCATATCTTGTTCAACCTACACAAAATAGCAACGGAAAAATAAACAATTGTACTGATAGATTCATTACATTAAAAACAGAACAGTTTACATTTTCAGCAACATTTTCCCATGTGTTCTCAACAGCATTTCCCTTATTACAAATGCCAAAAATTGATTTTTCTAATAAAAATTAACAGTGAAATATATGACAGCTGATACATTTGGATCGTGTGTTGTCATTAAACATAAGAATTTTGATCATGTATCTATGAATCTGAAAGTTGGTTTATATTTTGAGATGATTTCGAATGCTAGATCTCTTACTTTCTCGTTGATGCAACAACTTAAGAGAGAGTGTTTTCGTCTTCAAGAATATCGCATGTTTGGCACTTTTATTTATTATTTTTTAGGCCTATGATGTCTCATAAAAAACCACACAACTATTAGCTTCTTTTCTTATGCCTTATATACACTGCGAGTTAAACTAGCTTAAGTTATTCCAGGTTGTCGAATGCTGCATTCTAATTGGTGAATCCAAATTATCGAATGTATTTGATTGATAGAAATTCAATCTGGTTTAGATAAAACTGGTTCAACTGTGTCAGTGTAAAAGCGGCATTACTACGAAAAAATCTCCATTACAATAAAAACAAAACTCTGAGATCATACCTTCTCAATTAAAATTTGCGATTCGTCATAATTTCGACAATATCGAGAATATTCTGTCTTAAGTTCAAAAGAAACGCTTGCAAAGCATTCGCCTGAAATCAAAAACAAAATAAGTTATAAGCAATTCAGAAACTATGTAGTAAGTAAGTACAGTAGCTTGGCCGCAGCGAGAGGCGAGGGAAGGCTCCTCTTTCATTAACTACCATCTTTTCAGAGCTACTACCCCAACCCCTGGTCCTGTTTTGACCACTTACCCTAGTGTTAACTGGTACTCATGTAATAATTGCACATAAAGTCAACCAATTGCAATTCTTCAATGATAATTTCCTAAATTTATCAATCTTTAAATTGAATGTGTTCACAATACATTAAACAGTATATAAACAAATTTAAATACGGAATTCCCTCTAATTAACACTGCTGCTTGGTAAATTTTTTCAAACTTTTTATGCGGCGTTGATTAGAGGGGCGTTTATTTGAGAACGGGGACTACTGAAATTGTTTTCAACGCATAACTCCTTTGAAATTAGTGTGTCAATTTCACGGTTGATCAAAATCTACTCACTTATTCTCTCACAAATCCCTTTTCCATTTCCTTGCTCAACCTTCTCAAGTGAACCAAGAAGTTTCTTGGAAACTTCGCAAATTTTACTTAAATTGCCAAAAAGCGTTTCAGTGTCAATGGCCTAGAAAGGAAGTCAAATAGTTCTGAAAATATGTTCTATAGTTCTAATGAAGACAAATTTTATAAAACGATAAAGTTAAATAGTCTTAATTTCAAAAATAGCTAAATTACCAACTCTTCAAAATGTTAAAGTGATCCACATCATTTTTGTCCACATCATTTTTGCATAGCTCCTTAAATACCGAAATACAATTGCATACGTGCTCTTGAAAACTTGCCTCTTTTATGGTATTATTTTATGGTTTTGTGATATTATTTGAATATGAATAATACGACATACCTTTGACTTTGAGAGTTGTGTAACGATCTTCTTGTCACACAAATCTATACTTCTGAGATAATCCTTTTCTGTTTGGATCAACTCTGTTATAGCTTTGCCTCTTTGGTTTAATAATTTTCGTCTAATCTCAGCTGGATCCTCTTTCACTGGTTGTGGTTTCTCTTCTTCCAGTTTATCTGCAAACATTCAAAAATAATATGCCTTCCACGTGTGTTTCAATAGAGTGTAATACGTTTAAAAATGCTTGATAAAAAGGATACTGCCTTCTAGGTGCCAACTTATGCTACCTTTAAATATTCCAATGTTTTAGTAAACAATAGGCATTGTTCTCTACAATTTTGCCTGAATATGTTAAAGTTTGCCCGAATTTCGACGTTTTGAAGATTATTGGGGGACTAACCATGATTTTCATGAGTAGGGTAGAACATTTTGATAATTATTAAGAGTATAATATTAAATACAGTTAGTAAATATCTTGATCAGTAGATGAAATCAAATGTGTTTTTGAAAATCAAATTCCTTTTTGGACAATCGGTACATAAAACAACTAACATAAATAAAAAATACTAATTAAACAAATAAAACTGTTTACTCACTTTTCAAAAAATTGAATTCCTCTGTTAATGTTTCAATCATATTTTCACAAAATTCAATCCCATCTCGAATTTCTGTTAGTTCATCAATCGTTGCAACATCTTTCATTCTTCTTAGCTTCGTTGCATTGTCTTTATGTGACTATGAAGAAATATGTCAACTTTGAAACTTTATCCACATAAAAGATATTACCTTGAAACTAAAGTAAGGCGCTATTTATAAGGAAGCGAGCCAGCCCTTCTAAAAGGCCTTTTGCCAAGATCTCGCCTTCTGGCCTAATTCTTGATAAACTTCCCTTTCGTTTATATGTAGAAAAGACCAGTCCTTCTAGACAAGATCTCGGTATTTAGTTCCTAAGATCACGCCTAGAAAATTTCGGCAAAGAGGAGAAAAGTTGGTTTGTAACCAAATAAAAAGCGTCTTACAGACCTTTTAGTCGAAGAGCTGTGACAATTTGAAAACAAACGGATGAACTACCGGGTGTCCCAAAAGAATGAGGCTGACAATGATTGAGACTGACAATGAAAATATTACCTAAAATAATACGAAATGTTTTTGATGTTATGCATTGATTGTTAACTTAATCAAAAATACCTTGCTTGTAATTTTTGGTGCCTTGTAACTTGAGACATTCATTTTCAAAGTTGAAATCGTGCGTCACCGTCAAACCAGAGCTTTCGCATAATTGCCTAAATGAAAGTATTTGATTTGGGGGGATTCTGATGTTCGTTTGTTCTTTTATCATTTTGGAAAATAAATTTTTTACTGAACAAAGATATTGTTGATTAAAAAACGATAATTTTTTATAGTGTCTTGTGTAATTCATTATCCCAAGGAATTAAAGTCGAGTTACGATTTTAACCACACATTCGATTTTCAATTTTCTCCTTTTTCCATTGAATATGGCAAAAATCTCGATGCCCATTGTTAAACAGCTTGTAGGCTATAGATACCTTGCTTGTTTGAAATCAGGATCAAGGCAATTCCCCAAAATGACAGACTTTCGGTAGGCCACTCTGCAAAAGCTCTGGTTTGAGGGTGACACACAACTTCAACTTCAAAAATTAATATCTCAACTTACAAGGCACCAAAAATGTCAAACAAGGTATTTTTAATCAAGTTAAGAATCAGTGAGTAACATCAAATACATTTCGTAGCATTTTAGGTAATATGTTCATCATCAGACAAAACCAGATCCGTAGCCATTTTTTTGGGACACCCGGTATATCTTTAAATCATTAAAATTTAAGCTTACTGACATGAACATTCGTACCTGAATAAATATGATTGAAATTTTAATGATAAGACGGACGGCGAATAGGATGAGCATATCAGAAGATCCAGACTATTGAAATTCTGTTCAAAGCCGTTTTTAGAGACACGAAAAGCTTTTCAAGCAAAAAATATATTTCAAACAAGTCTTACTTGCAGCCTCTCTTCCATTTGAAGTTTTGCCTTTGGAAATCTTTCATTATAAAGATCATTAAGAACAGAGACGTCATCGTCAACTTTACTTGGGCTATCGTAATAAAAAGATATAATAATTTTAATTCTTATTAACTAGCTCACACCTGAAGTATAATTGAAATGCTTTTTGCTGCAGTAAAGCATTAAAAATAGAGTATACACTTCATAAATCATAAAACATTGTTTTTAAAGCAATAAAACATTATAATTAAAACAAAACGTTTTACTATCAATGAAATAAATACAACAAGTGTCATATTAAAAGCATAACCATTTTAATCCTCGACACTACAAATTCTAAATTGAGAATCAATAAAATTATATCCTTACCTAAGACTTCTGGATCTTAACCTGCTTCCCCCTGGTCTTGGTGATTTTGGTCTTCCTTGGTGCTCATCATCAATGTCACTCAATGTGCTGTCATGACTACAAAATACATAATTTCATCAGTAGATTAAATGTCAATAATATAAATTCAGTTCTTACTATGGTTTGGAGGTGACGCACAATTTCAACTTCGAAAATTAATATCTCAAGTTACAAGGTACCTAAAATGCCAAGCAACGTATTTTTGATTAAGTTAACAATCAATGAGTAGCATCAAAAACATTTCGTAGCATTTTAGGTAATATTGGCATCGTTAATATTGGCACCGTTAGATCAAATCCACAGCCTTTTTGAGACACCCGGTAGTATTTAAAAACTTTTTTGTTGTTGTCTTTCTTAAATAAAAGTGTTAATGAGAAATCCAACGACTTGATTTCTATTGGGTCTTCTTTGTTGTTACTTTTTTTTACTTTACAATCATTTTGGTAACGACCCCACCAATATGGGACACATATCTAAATACGGAACACCGTCACAAAACGCTGTGGGACTGGTCACATTGCAAAAGTTGGTCAAACACATGCTTTTAATTAAGCGAAAATCGAATAAACCAAAAATCGAGCTGAGGGCTGTAATGTTCTTTGCAGTGTCCATTCTCAGAATAATTATGTGATGAAATCTTCATCAGAGTCAAGTGTTAAATCTACAAAGTATCATAGTGATGTTATTACAAAACAAGCATTTGATGTAGTAATAAGTTCAGACTTGATTCGTTTAATCGTTCTGCATCATTTTGTATTCTGTGTTTCACGAGGCAGTTGATAATACAAACAAAATCAAGGTCTATCATATAAATATATATAAATTAAATTAACGATAATTGTGCATAAAATTCGGATTTAAATCTTTGATATGTCTTAAACAAAAAAACAGCCTCTTAATGACAAGGGTCGCGTGACCAAGTGGTTTAGATCCTGTGTTTTAAAGACATAATCATTGTGAGAGCGTGGGTTCGGGACCAGCTGTCGGAACTTCTAACTACAAAACCCAAAGCCAACTCAGCTGTTCAACCTTTCGAGGTCGGTAAATGAGTATCAGTTAACACTGAGGTAAGTGGTCAAACCTGACCATAGATAGGAGTATCGCCCACCACTATCTGAAAAGATAGTAGCTAATGATAAAATAGCCTTCGGGTTATCACCGGCAGATTTGTTTACTTGTGCTTGTGTCTGCGTATTTAAAAAAATTCGAAAAAAGGTCATGCAACTCAATACTAACCTGAATTGATGTGCAAGCCAAATATCATCATGACCACCCTGAACAAAAGTATTTATTTATTGAGCAGTCATAACGTTTACTTTTATTTTATCACACCATTTAATACAAATCGACACAAAAAAAATAAGCGGTGAACATTGAAACAAACATTTTTCAATAACAAAAATAAAACAGAAAGCTGCTCACAATTTTTTCTTGAGATGATGTTCTTGACTGTAAGAAAATATTTGAAAAGGTTTAGCTTTATAAATGATGTCTAAGTAATATAATAAAATTTAATGTATAAGTAATGATGTAGTTGGTAAGAAATTTCATTTGTATATTTATATTCCTTGTCTAGCATTGAGATAAATTGTAATTTGTTGTGTGGCAGTAGAAAGTTGATACATTTAAGAGTGTCCCAAAAAATACAGGTGTCCCAAAAAATGGTATAACACATTTGATATAATCTACCGGGTATCCAAAAAAGATAGTAACACAATTGACAAGGCCTGGTGAAAAGATACTGCCTTAATATATTTAATAGCAGCATTATTGAATAGTTAACTTACAATTTGTTCCTTACTCTTCAAAATTGATGCCTTGGGTATTGATATTTGATATTTATCTTCTAACGCGAGATTTTGTGATGACGACGAATCAAGTATTTAACTAAAACAACCTAAGCATCACGTTGAAAAACATTCCAATTCATTTTTAGTTACACAAATATTGCTAATTTTATTTTTAATCAAACCTGCCTACGCCGTTTAGATGGTGAATCTGGTTTTAAATTGATATCACATTTAGAATTTGGAGATAAATATATCAGCATTCCAGACATCTTACGTGTTAGCTTCTTTTTTGTGACACTGAGTACGAAAATAATTAAATATTTTAAACTAAAATAACTTTGAACATGAAAATGTTTCGGGTCTGATCCTTTATCAGTGGTACGTGATGCTATATGCAAGCACTGTCTAAATCATTACTCTAGCACTGTTTAACTGTTTTATTTTCCAAATAAAATGAAAATTTTAATAAACTGAAAACAAGAAATGACTGAATCAAAACCAAGATTTGCACATACCGACATGCCTGATGAGCCTGGAGTATTTGTACTATACCCTGAAGAATTAAGAGATGCAACCGACCATCGCCTTCCACCTTGCAAACTGTGACTGTGTAAAAAAGAACACGCCAATGTTAAAAATGTTAAACATGTTAAAAAAGTTAAAAAAGATAAAAAAAATTTCACACATATCATATATCACAACGATAGTAAATGAAAATGAATGAATTACCTTCTTCCAAATTGGAAAAGTGCAGGAGTTTGGAAAGAACAAAAAGGAGAAAGCGGAGTTGGACATTCTTCAGGAGAATCTACAAAAAATAATTTGTTTCAAAGCTATTGATGCTGGCAATGAACAGTGTGTGCAAGAAAATTGTAAAAATCTCCAAAATTGAATCAGAAACTGAAAACAGTTAAGAAAAAATTAATATGGTAAATCAATTAAAAACTGTTTATGTATTTATGCTGAGAGACAAAATAAGAATGCTAATATCTGCTCAAATAGGTTCAATATTCGAGATAATACCTCATGATACTGAGACAGGCTACTCATTGTTTACTCATAATCATATCTGAGTTATTGTAATTTATTTGCAGGCATCCATTTTGTAATTCCGTTTTCTGTAAACCACTACTAAAATAAACCGTAAAATAAATGTTTTAACAAACAATGTAGCATCTGGCAACGTATAATAAACGAATAATCTCAATATTATATAAATACAAAATCGCCTCAGAAATCAACAATTAATTTCTGTTTTCTAAGGCGATTTTCTATCTATATAATATTAAAATATTATGTTTACCTAGAACATGACTTGGAGATGCAGTCCTTGGGGGGGATGGTGAGTGAGGTATCATATTTCTTGGCCTTCGATGGTTCATCCCACATGAGCTAGAATTTTAAAAATAAAAAAATTATCACAAAAATCAGTTTTATGACTGTGCTAATCTTCTCAATGTAGAATAATAAAAAGAAACAAAAAGAAATGGAAATTTAACCTGATTCAATTTAAGAAAAAGATCATATTTACTATTCACCTGAATTTTCTTGAAACATCTCCCTGCAATTAAAATAAAAATCAGTTTAGTTTAAAAAAAGGGGTAAATACTACTCCATTTTGGTAGAGAAAACCACAAGTAAATATTTTCAAAAGGTAAAAATGGAAAAGGAATTAAATTGAAGATAGAAGAGTAACGAGAGGCCAGGTAGGAAGACTGGATTATTTTATATTTCCATTGGTTATTTTAGGGGCACTACATTCATCCGCCTGAATGAGAGAGCTGGGAAATTCCAATAAGCTTTGGAATTCAGAAGATCCTTGTTGAGCGAGAATTTCAGTTTACTGATCATTCTCAGGACAGAATGTGTTGTTAAGTTTAACGCTTTGAGAAGTTGATGAAGATGGTCTTCAGTGTAGTTTTCTTTAACCACTTGAAAATACCTAGCCAAGTCTAATAGACCTATTTCACAATGACGTATTTGTTGATTGAAAACGAGGCGCGAAATTGAAAACAAGAAAAGAGATGTTCCGATCATCTGAACATCTCTTTTTACAACAGATTTTCTCTTCTTTTTATCGTTAGACAGTGCCAGTGATAATAACAAGAAAAAGAAGTGATCTCTTGGCCAACAACGTGCATCATTCAGTTTTTATAATACTTTTTACAAATTGGATTCCCGCAAAAAAATTCTGAAAACTTCCGTTGATGTATTTTCTTGAAAAGGGTGGATGGAATGGACGGCTTCAAGGTGCCGATTTCTATTTTCCTGTGTGAAAAGCAATTTGCTAAAGGAGACATCAAACCCAATCCATTGATCTCTCGGGGGTTGTCCCAACTTGAAATCTTTTTTCAAGCTCTTTTGCGTTTCGGACTACAGAAGAAACCACGCAAAGCTCCCATCAGTCTCCCATTTGCATGAACATTAACTTCCCTCTTTGATTTTTCTCCAGTTGTTCAAGAATTCTCTGTTTCTGTTGGTAATTATTTTTCTTCTTCAGAGATTGACATTTCTACCCCTGGGGTCCAGACAGAGCCTCTGACAAAAGATGAGAGAAAAACAGAAACTTTCTTACCAGGAAAAAATGTTTCAAAGCCAGGTCGAATACACACTCTTTCCCATTTAGAAGAATTTATTATACAGTTGTAATGTAATTGAAGTTGGTTTAGGATTTGGCTGATCGATTTGGAATTTCATCTGGGAATTTTTCGAAAGTTTTTACTTTGTGGATTTATTTTTTATCTCATTAACTTTTGAATTTGATTCCTTTTCCTTCCCAAGAATTTGTAAGGAAAAGTAGTATGCCTGCACACTTCAAAAACCATCCAACAACAATCATAATTGATGGCACAGAACTTTTTACAGGAATTCCACCTTCCATGAAGTCCCAGTCTGAAACATGGTAAACGAGTACAAGCACCACAACACATATAAAACTCTTAGCTGTAGTATTCTCTTTGCTTGAAGATGGTGATAATGTCATGGCTTTGGCATACAAGATATTTTGTTAGCTAGTGTTACGTTAAATATTCCACCCTCCAAAGGCACAAAAGACCAATTGATGCCAACAGAAAGCAAAGAAACAGCCTGCATTGCTTCTGTTTACATTCATGTGGAGAGAGCAATGGGAAGAATGAAAAACATTCTTGATGGAGTTCAACCATTAAAATTGTATCCAATTTCTAATCAACTATTTACAGTATGCTGTCTCTTAACAACTTTTTTGTCTTTGTTAGTAACATCTCATATTGAGAATAATGAAAAATAGATTAATAATGAATGATAATATGGTCCATGGGGGCCTTATTGGAAGTGTTTTTAATTCAAATATCTTATATAATGCACAACATTCAACAATGTATGGCAGCTTATAAAACAATAAAAGTTGCAACAGGTAAAAAGAAATAAAAAGTGTTAGTAACGAACAAAAAGTAGCAATGGAACAGAACATAGCAGGTATATGTGTGCACAGTTTGTCAAGGTCTTTTATGCTGATATGAAATTTGTTGTTAATTATTTTCACTTAACCTCCCATCCATCTACATGTTTTCTGTATTTTGGGGCTTTGATGATGAAAAATAAAATAACAGAGCCTTTATAATTTGATCATTAGTATTTAAAATATTTTACAAAAATTGCTGGTCCATAAATAGTGATCCAACTCTGCCAAGATTTAACAAGAGGGTTTCTAAAACTATGCATGGAAAACAATTAAAAAACGTTTTTTCACCTCCTATCGAGTTTGATGTAGGTTTCAAACCCTTTTCTTGTGCCTTGCAGTCTCTATCATTATTAGTTACATCTAAATTTAGATATATATTAATTTAGTCTAAACGTTTTGAAAAACGTTTCCTCCACGTAAATCCGATCCCCAACAAGGAAGATGTCGACAATGCTCGTTAATCAAAACTGCTTCGTAGGTTAAAAGTATTTCGTCTCAAGAAAGACTGTAAAGGGGAAGAGATGTTTAAATCGCCACACTCGTTACTGTTGTTACTCTTTTGTCTTTGTCTTTTCTCTGCAAAACACTGCGTATTAAGCACGGAGAATGAAATCGGTCTTTACAGAGTAAGTACACGCTGTCTTGTCTCTTCTCCCCTCCCTGTAAACACTTGAGTATTTCCTTTAATTCTTTCATTGAAAAGTTCCCCCAAGTCTTCCAAACAAGTAACAGTCTTTTGTCCAGGCAGTATGGAATTAAATTTCTCCATAGAATGAAAAATAACCAAGAATCGACCGAAAAAAGTACAGTTCACACGCAAAACTGTATTTGTTTATGTAGCCAAGAAAATTTGGAACATCTCTTTTCTCGTTTTCGATTTCGCGCCTCGTTTTTAATCTCTAAAATACGTCATCGTGAAATAGGTCTATTTCAGACCTATTTTTGTTTTTAAAATTGTGGGCGTGGCCATTTTCACATACGGAAAAGAAGGCGTGGCCCCTAAAAAGTTTGAAGCTTTGCCCCCAATCCCTCACATCTTGAGGGCCTTCGGCGCAAGAGCATCAGTCAGATCTTTCCCGGCATCCGCCTCTGCCATCTAGATCTAGAGCTAGATTAATTACCATAGAAGCTTTCTGGGACATTTCAATGTACCTGAATTCCAAATTCTTTGTTAAAACAACCAAAAAGTCAATGCCCCGTTGAGATTGGGCCCAGAAAGTATCGTTGCCGCGTCTTTGAATACCATAAAAAAGTGCCTGCCCCGTTGTAAAATAAATTTTGCACTGTCCCTTATTATACAGTTCTTGCTGTAAAAGTCAGAAAAGTGCAAGGACTGCAAGGTTCGATTTCTTGTTTGAGGTGGCTTGTGGGTAGAAATTTCTCAATTCACCATATTATACGCTAGTTATTTTAATCAAACATGAAATTGCATGATAAGGATGATGAGGTTCATTAATTGCTTAAATGTGTGACAGTGTTTTAATCCAAAGTCCAGGGCGTGGTCACAAAACATTTTCCCCCTCCTCTCGGAAGGGCCTCTGTTCTACTTTTGCCCCAGGGCCTCAGAATCCTCTCGGCGGCCCTGAGGGATACCGTTTGACAATTGATAATATAGAGTTAGTTGTCTAAAACCTCTATAGTCAAAATGATAGTAATAATGTAACTGGAATAGAGATGGTATGAATATTCATGCGATGCAAAATGTCTATATTGTATGAATGATTG
>JAYJMH010068580.1:0-11356 GCA_036873815.1 Phacellophora camtschatica | reverse complement strand
ATATATTGAATTTGCATGCATGTATCAAAAAACAAACTTTAAATAGTTTGTTATAATCGAGCAACTTTCTGGCAACTATGCTGAAAATGGCAACTTTTTAAGCAACTTTTAAAGATTTTTTGAGCAGCTTTTAAGGAAATTTTGAGCAACTTGTGGACAGGGCTATCGTTAATCAGTAAATTATATGTAACTTTGGAGGAAAATACCCTGCGGAGGAGAGACCTCAGGAAAAACGAGGTCGCTACTCCGCAGGATATTTTCCTCCGCAGTGACACATAATTTATGAAACTGCGAAATCAAATTTGAAAAAAATAAACGAGTAACAACAGCAACTCAGCTGGGATGTAGTTATTATCTTGGAAAATAGCTGCATTTTTTATAGATTTTGCAAATTTTCAAGAAATCTTTATACACAAAAGAAATAGGGCTATGAAACAGACCTGTTGACGTTTGCCAACACAAAATCAATTTTTATCCAAGAAATTATTTCCTTACCCACGTCTTATTTTTTTCAGATTTAATAAATACTTTGTATTGAAAACAAAAAATTTTCAAAATAATCCAAATTTAAAATAGATAAAACATAGCAATACGGTACTTATCAATTTTGAACTTTTCAATTTTGAACATAGCAATACGGTACTTTTCAATTTTGAAATCAAGATTTTAGTCAAAACACAATGTACATAAATGATCAGTAACTATAATTTCCCTGACCAAGTGACTTTGTGCTTCTC
This sequence comes from Phacellophora camtschatica, assembly GCA_036873815.1. NCBI lineage: Eukaryota > Metazoa > Cnidaria > Scyphozoa > Semaeostomeae > Ulmaridae > Phacellophora > Phacellophora camtschatica. The sequence continues at coordinate 10,619 of JAYJMH010068580.1, read as the reverse complement.
AGTTTGTTAAATAACTTAATCCCTGTGACTAAGTTTAACTGTTTCGAGATCAAAGTTAATTAATGGTAAACACATGGAAATTCTCTCATTTTACCTGTCTGACATTCCGTAGAAATAAAAACATGGAATGTAGGACAGGTGGAATGAGAGAAATCGAAATGGGAATAAAATATAAACTTTAATTTTCTAAAAGCCCGTGGTCGAACACCGCCATCTCAAACTCTCAAGGGGAAGGAAAATCTTTTCTAGACAGTGAGTATTCGAGATTACCAAAGCTAAACCAACGCTGGAAGCTCTCAAGGGATAAAAAAAAACATTGTAAAGCATAAAAAGAAAAAAGAAATTCAAAGCACAAATTCACTAAACGTATCGGAATATATAATTTGTGAGTATAGTTTATTACAGTTTTTACATACGCTTTACATTTCGTATGTATATTTCTTGTTTATTTTTTAGAGCAATAGTTTCTCACATTCTTTATACATGTTATATTGTATCCTATTTCACATATGAACTCAGTTTCTTTTTCTTTTTTACTCGTTACTCCCTCATTTTCATTACGCTACATTCTCTTTGGCGCATTCTATATTTCTTTTGATTTTCTAACTCTGTTCTTCGAATATTATATGTAACTGTCTTTCTCATTCTATTTTCTTTACTGCCGATGAAGGGGCAGGCCCGATACTTTAGTGATTTGTATTCAACGCTATTATAATTTTGCTTATACTATTGCCAAGTGACACAACAATATATTGTATTGCTTGGATACAGGAAACAGTTCAAGTTAACCAGAAGTTCAAGTTAAGGGAGTTCGAGATAGCGGGGTTCAACTGCAGTTAAATTAGTTTTATTAATTTCTCCAGAGAGGCCCCTTGAAAACAAGCCTTTTGGTTGCAGGGCCACCTCCCTTACATTGAAAGAAAATGAATGAAAAAATGAGATAAACTTATTACTGAGAAAATTTTAATTCCTGAACAACGTTTGCTGCATCGAATCGACTATCGAATCGTTGTGTCACTGGTCAAGAAATTGTATTGACCAATTAATTCGTCACGCCAAATATTTGAGTCATAATCTTGATTCGTTAAGTCATTGTATCAATTAATCAATTAGTCGAGTCACTGTATCGAGCATCCAAGTCTTCCTGTGGACTATTCGAGTTGTTATCTAGACTCTTCGAGTAGTCGAGTCACTGTATCGAGCATCCAAGTCTTCCTGTGGACTATTCGAGTTGTTATCTTGACTCTTCGAGTAGTCGAGTCACTGTATCGAGCATCCAAGTCTTCCTGTGGACTATTCGAGTCGTTATCTTGACTCTTCGAGTAGTCGAGTCACTGTATTGACTATTTGAGTTGTTATCTGGACTTCTTAACAATGTTAACAAACAAATCAATTGATAGTAGGAGAATAAACAACCTCGTCCCCATATATAATTCAAAGGGAAATACGCACTGCATTAGTATCTACCTCAATTTTCTAATCATTGGTAAGCTCAAACAAAAAAATTGAAACTTGCGTCAACATTCGACTAACTGTCAGGGGATTTGAAAAGATAAACACTTTCTAATGGGATTTGAATATCAAAAATTTTGTTTTGTTGATATCGCATAAATTTAATACCACCAACAAATTTGAGCAAGGGCTGCATGAAGACAATGTTGTGGCCTAAAAGACCCCATACGAATACGATTATTTATGTACTTGATTGATACTCACTCACGTTTTCTGTTGTTTATCCTTCCTATTTTTGCCTTTATTTCCGTTCTGCCAACTGCCAAATAGCAATTCAGGCCCCGTGGCCTCGAGTTGGCCTCATTGTGTATTCGTGGTGTTGCTGTGTGTCAGCCACTTTTACAAATTGTTATTTGGAAGAACAGAAATAAAAGCAAAAAGGAGCAGGACAAACAAAAGAAAACGTGAGTGAAGCACATTTAAATATCAATCAGGTACATAAATATTCGTATTCGTGTGGGGGTTTTTTAGGCTAAAACATTGCCTTCGATTATATAAATTTAGTATATATTCATTTGCTTAATGCAAGGAAGTTTTTTTTGTTGGTCTTTTTGATTTTTTGATTTCAGAAATTGTGGCATTTCCCATTGTGCCATATGACACAACCTTACTATATTAAAAGCCTTCAATAGTCAATAATTTGAAGATTCAAGAGACGAAAAATGAAATTTTGATTTGAATCATAAAGTTTTATTGAACCAAATGCTAACAACCAACTCGTTTGGATAATTCAAGTTACAAATCATAATATTTAAAAATTTGACATACTCAGTTGACAGCGTTTTATTTTGTTCTAAACCGTTTGTTTTTGGAAGGGCTACTGTCATCTGAACTTCTTTGCCTCAGTGGATGAAAATGGCGATCTAAAGTTTTCAAGTTAGGTGTATGTTTCCTCTCCGTGTCAAGTTCTCGTTGCAATTTGAGTGCCATATCAAAATCTTCTTGCTCCTGTTGCGATTTTACTGGTGATCGAAATGTGCTTTGTTCAGAATAAAGGTTCGCATCAGCAAGTTCCGATGTCCCTTCAGAAAAACAAAGAAACGTTCATCAACAAATTAATTTTCTCTACTAATTTTTTTGTGAAACCTTTCTCTATCTATTGACAAAATACATAATTAAATCAACCACAACCTCGTGCCCAGGGCAATTTCATACAATTCCCCTGCCCTGGTACTAACCTGGTGGCTACGCGTTTTCATTGGCTTACGAAAAACAATAAGCATGAAAATGAACATTAGACTGAATCTTGAGAGATTCGAATATGAAAAATGAATAGCCAGTGTAGAATTGGTTATGAGTTGGCATAAATGTATGGAAAATTTGCAGGTAGGGTATTTCTTCTGAATAAAATAGCTCTGGGTACGAGGTTGAATTAACCATGAAGCAGGTTTGCTTCAATTATATTCTAAATTTAATTGCTTAAAATGTTAGTTCTAATTGGTGATTGCGTTGGGGAAAATTCAGACTTGCCCCAAGTTTATTTCTTTTTAATCCGGGAAAAGAAGAGCTGAAGGAACTGAGAACTGAGAAATACAAACGGAGGAAAGGAAGGGAAAGGAAATGAGGAAAAGGAAAAAGAGAAAAATTTTAAATTATAAAAAAAAAAAAAAAAAGATTTTAAATTATATCCTCCTCCACAGCTGCCCTTTGTTAGTTTTGCATTCAGCTTTTCTCAATTCTCGGCGGTTCTTCTTTTCTCGGATTAAAAAAGGAATAGACCTGTGGCAAATCTAGGGAAAATTGGGAACTCCATTGCAATTACCTGGCGACCTAGACTAGCTTTTTGATTTACTGGCTCACGCCAGGTATGACTTATTGCTCTTGTACTTGTAACTTTGACTGAGTACTCACCCTGAGTTGAGTAAGGTGGTTTTTACGAGTACGACGTATGGTATCAATGGACGAGACTATCTAATCTGATGATCTAAGTGACGTCAAACACATGAAAAATGCAGGGAAAGAGCAGTATGTTTTTTGTACGGCACAACATATATTTTTTGTTGCTGTTGAAAGTTTCAAACGAACAACCAACGCAACCTCAAAGAATATCAATGATATCGTAGATGAATAATTGCTCTTAAATGAATGAAAACCTTTTGCATCTCCTTGAATAAAACAAAATAACATTCCAAAATTCGTATTTTCTCCGTTGATTCTACCCAAATGATCAAGCAAATTCTTCGTTCCTCTTTTTACTTTATTTTTCTGAAATTCCGAGGCAGAAACATGATGCATAAAAGCGAGCTGGCTAGCTTACCTTGGCTGGTCTTCGAAAGCCAATTTGTAAGAGAACTTTTGCGCTTTCTGCTTGCTTGACCATCTTTACTTTTACTTGCAAAGTTACTTCTCAAATTCATTTCTTGTGGAAGCTTAAAAACATCCAGAAGTTCTGTTAACTTTGAATTTGGAGATTTTAACTTTCCACCAAACTGAAATGAAAATGTTTCTTGACTGAAATATAAATGTCAACTTGAAATTTCAATAAAATTGACTGTAAACTTAAGTGAAATTGGCTACTTCTCAAGAGTATGACAAAAACATTATCATGACAAAAGCACCTGTTTTAATACAGCAAAGCTTTGATATCATGTAGAGGTCTCTGATTTTCATTTTAACATAATTTTGATTGAACTTTTCCTTTCCATATCTTTAGTGAATATATAACATATCAAGTGCTTACTGTTGTAATTTTCTTAGCATATACATACATTTAACAAAACAGCAAGACACATTTTTCAGGACACCCAGTCGATCATGCAAATTTTGTGAAAAATATTTACGTTTTGCAGCTCTTCTTTTTGTAATTGTTTTGCCATGAGTTCATCTTGTTCCAATTCTTCCTGTTGTGCTCTTTCTTCTTCTTGAATTTCTCTTAATATTTCTTCGCTGGCTTTCAATTCTTCTTGCTTTTCAATTTCAGCCTAATAAAAAATCAAGAAATACAACATTTCACTCATTGTAAACAAGAGAAAAAAAATGCAACTGCACTCCCAAGACCTCTTCAAAAACTGCCATAAATGCAGTCAGGCACTTATAATTGAGGCTGCTGGTGCAAAAGTGCCACACTTTCCAGTCTGGCTACTATAATTTAGTTTATTTACAAATGACCAGCTTCTAATTTTATTTTGAATTACTGCTACTTGTTCGGGAAGACAGAGCCCATTTCAAATATTGAGCCAGACCGACAAATGTTTGGAGGGTGCCGATGCCCAGGCATCAGCCAGGGCAAAATGGTTATATTCCATTTTGTTTTGCTCCAGCATGTTTTTCAGCTTGGGAATTCTTCATGCCAAAACATTACCATGGTTTTATGAAGATATTTGGCAGTCAACCATTTTAAAAGTAGGCTGTGGCTATTCTTCCAACAAAGTCTATTGTTTTCAAACAGTATCTTCTCTAAATATTCCTTTTGTTTCATGATTTGTGGGCAATTTAAATTTCTGACTTTAAGAACACAGACTTTAAAAACTTTCCAGTCTAGCTCCTTGTAATTGTTTATATTTATAATTTAAGTTGCCACTATAAATTATCTTGTTGGGTTCCATTGTTTTGCAACCCTCACATCTAGAAAAAATACAGAAATAAGACAAGATTTACAAGCCATTCAATTTAGAAAATTTCTTTAAACTGAAGAATTTTCAAATTTCTTCATCAGAAGTTTCTCCCCCATCCTCTTGTCAAAGTTCCTTTTCATACAAATGAAATCTTCAAATCACAAAACATAGCCTGCTACAGATGATGGAACAAATAGTGGATCAAAGTTTTCATTTCAAGTTTACAGAGTTTTTGCTCCACCGTCTTGTATGCAGGCAACAGATGCAATGACAGTTCAAAAAATTCGAGAGAGGCAGATATATGAGCATCAATGAAATTAATAAAATGTGTGGACAATGTGCCGCCCCCAGTGTGTCCCCCAGCATTCAACCCTTTTCATTTAATAAATTTGTTGCCCTGGCATTGGCACACCCTGATCAAATATTGCATTTGTTTACCTTTTCTAATTCTTTTTCATATTCCTTCCTCAGCTCTCCTTCCTCTGCAACCTTTGGCACAAAATTTGAACCTGTATTGGTAAAAAATATGATAATGAAATCAGGCAATCACAATGTTAATAAATGAACATATTGAAAACACATAAAACACTCCTCACATCATATTTAACATCATTACCACTTCATTGCTTCAATCAATCAATCAATCGATTAGCCAGCGAATCAATCAGCCAAATCAACTCATCAGAGAGACTCACCCCTTTGAAAAATATCATCATCGTCGTCGTCATCTTCTCCATTTAGTCTTTTAATGCATCGTTCTGGAAAAAGCATCTGGATTTGTTTCCATCGTTCCTCGTCAACAAGAGATCCTTGTCTTGCTTTCTTTCTTGCCCAATTTGAAATACGTACCCTGCACATTGGACAACATAGACTGGTTTCTTCGACGTGTGTTGAAAAACAGGGCATACAAAGTTCATGTTTGCACGGCAAAACTACCGGTTTAATCAGCAACTGCAAGCAAATTGGACACATAAAATCTGTATATGATTCATTTTTGTCTTCTTTTTTACTTTGACAAGCAATATGTTGGTTATAGGCATTCATCTTTTCGAGAGTTGGCTTTTTAAAAACATAGTCCATTTTTCCCGCCCAAGTTCTCAAATAAAATGAAATTTTGTTGTTGCCGTAAAACCTCGTCCCGAGAAAGAGGCTGAAAATTTAATGTTGACACTTCTTTTATTTTGATTTGATCTTTTACGTGTTACTGTATACTGCTACGTAAGGTATCCATGTTTTGTGTTTTGCATCACACTGACAGGATCGATTCAAAGTCTGAATACTCGAATGGTGGCTGATGATCAAAGTACACTGTTGCTGATGTAGACTTTGATTTAATATAACAGATAGATCTTGACACTATAGTTCAGTTCAAATCAAAGAGTTGAATTGATTTGCGTTCATACCGCCTGCAAGACCACCACTGACAGAGAGAGATGGCTCACAGTCAGAGAGAAAGAGAGGGAAGAAAGCGTAAGAGAAGAGAACTTGAAGGTCCTCACAATTTTGAAGAACCCGCAGCAAGGAAAAAGCAGGTAGCTAGTTGGACTTAAATTATTTGGTCTTTTTATTTTATGGTGTTTATCATTATTGCGATGTGAATTTTGAATGAAACCATGATGATCACAATATATAATACAATCAACTCTAAATGATCTCTATCTAGTCTTTTCAACGAATGGCAGCTAAACATGTGATTTTTAGTTTACACCAACCAATCACCATCTAATAGCTGGATCCCTCCGAAGTTTCTCTCAGGATTGCAGGAACTTGGTACAATCAGTTTTATTAGATAAAGCAAAGCGAATGATTAGAGGTCTTCTGTCTGACTGAGAAGCTGTTTTATTTTATTGTACTTTATAATATTTTTATTTACAGAATGCAAAACGTTTACACATTTAAATTTAAAACTGCATTCTAAGGGAAGCTGGCAGAGACACATGAGAGGGGATCAGAGCTTTTTTAGCTTGAGCTGTAATTAATAATATTAAACATATCTAAATACATTATATCATAAAAGATCAAACTGAACGGAAAATTGAGTATTAAACTCACAATTTACAAAATCTTTTGCTTGAAAGGTGACCCTCCTTAAAATGAATTGAAATGAAACAAAAGAAGAACACATATAATGTATGTAGTACAGTAACTTCTATCTTATAAGATCTAAACTCTTTTTGTCAACATCTAACAGAAGCTAACCATTATAAACATCAGAAGTTTCAAACTTTGAATGACTTTTCCAAAAAACTTTTTTGCTATTTCACTGGCTGTTTTCAATACTTAGTTATTTGTGTCAAGCCTGCAACAGCAATTCGATTCTTGTTGTAAGTTGCTAAATACAGCATGGCTCACCACAACAATGACACTTTTAGTGCATCAGTTGGCTGAGTAAATAGCATCAGGCAGGTGTGAGCTAATACACATATTTCTTTATAAGAAACCAAGCAAGGACCTAACTGGAGAAAGTTTCTTAATTTTTTGGGGGTTTTGCTAGTAAAAGTTTCTTAATGGTTTCTTAATTAAGAGAGAAATAATAATTTTCAGGGTAGTGTATGACTGCATGTAGACTTGCTATGAGGAAAGAACAGAGTGGATGGCTTTGTCTATTGCATAATCTTATAAAATAACCCAAGTAAACAACTTGTAGTGTAAATATGGTGGTTAGCTATACAACTGGTGTGATGATACACAAAATAAATAACTTTAAAAATTTGCAAAGTTTCTTAGAGTTGTAACACTGTACTTTAGTAAAGTTTCTTAATTGTGCAGAGCCTTTACTAGCAAGTTTCTTATAAAAAAAAATATGTGTAGTTGACTGGCTGGTTAAATATCAGTTCACATAATGTGGCTGGCTGCTGGTCATATTTTGCATTTATTAAAACCTTACAATTTATAAATAATTAATGTTAAATTAATGTTAATTAACGTTAAATAATTAACATAATTAAATAATTATAAATAATCAATGTTAAATTGCAATGCATGAAATGAAAATTATTTGGCAGAAACTAAAGTAATGTAATAAATTAATTCTACATGTGCATTTGAATGATAGGAATCCTGTTGAATTTGCCAAGCAGAAGAAGCTATTTATACACATATTTTATAAGCTTACTTAATATCTGAATCACACATCAAAGTTATTATGTTATGTTATTATGTTTACATTATATACTATTTTAATGTTACATGTCAGTATGTTTTTGTTTTATGTGTGATCAAGGTAACTGATTACTCTCTCAGGTATCAATCGAAGAACTTGCCCTGGGAACTGTCAAACCAGGAATTTTCTATGATCCAGAAAACCCTTCTGCATCAAGGTGGCCAGTTCGAGTTCAGCAAATCAGTCTTGAAGATGCAAAGTTAGGAACGGAAGGTAGAGATAAAATTTGGTTAACTTATGTTTTTTCTGAACATGTTTTCTTTAGTTAAAAACAAATGGAAATTACAGGCGTTGTTCTCTGCTTGACAATGAATTTTCCTAATACAAAATTTAATGGACAACATGCTAAAATAATATGGCAGATTTAACAGGTAGTACTGAAGATTTTGTACTGTTCATGTTTCAAAATTTACTTTACAATTTTCCTTCATAATATTTAAGTTCATTTTGTCTAGTGCCTGTCCGTGTCTATGCTGATGGAATATTTGACTTATTCCATTCTGGTCATGCCAGAGCTTTGATGCAAGCCAAAAACTTGTTTCCCAATGCTTACCTGATTGTTGGAGGTAAGATCATTTATGTCAAAGTATTTATGTTTTGTGGTATTCACTTGATATTTATCTCCACCAGCTGGAATTTAGTATTCCAGGTGTCCCCCAAAAAGGCTACACATTTCTGAAGCTGCTGTTGAGGAATTTAATTTTGATCTTTTTGTTTCTATTGATGAATATTACAAAACAGGCTTGATCTAGAAGTTTAGTACCTTGTTTGCCAAAATTGACTGGATAATTGCTGAGTTACGCCAAATCAAAGTAAAAATTTTGGGTTTCTGCAAAACAATCGGTTTTGATAATGAACGTAAACGTCAAAATCATGTGAGCATTACATATGATTTTTTTGAATTATTGTAATTAATTATAAAATGTAATTATAAAATTTTTCAAATTTTAATTACAAAACTCCCTGGCCTTAAAAAACCAATTTTCTGCACCCAATCTTCTCTTGTTTGAAGAAACACTAAATTTTGGTTATTCTGTTGATTTTGCCAACTAAAGATATCAACCTTCAAGTTGAGGTATATTTTTACAAATTCAATCAGAAATAGAAATGTCAAAAAACTTTGCAAGCAAGTAGCCTTTTTTTTCTTGGACACCTGGTGTACAATTTTTAAATTATTTCATTCTGTGTTTTGTTACTGTCTTCTTTAGTCCGACCTACAATTTTTTATTTGAAAATTGATTGCATGCTTTTGTGTCGATAGTAAAGGGTCATAAATACACTGAGTACATGTGTGTTGTTGTCCTTATTCCACCATTCTCCTTCCTCGTTTTCCTTATTTCTGGTTTCCATCGTTCCATCCCATGGATGAAAAATGAAATAAGGAAGACAACAGACAGGGACCCAGTCTGGGTTATAAATAAATACATTTGAACCTCGCTATTTAAAACTTTCAAGAGGAATAAATTGGCTTTGAAATAGTGAGTTCTTGATTCTACATTAAAGATAAATTCTCTACCTGAAGCTGAATCAAAACTGAAAGCTCTCACAAGATATGCCAAACAGTTTGAGTTAACCCCAGTTAACCAGGAGTTTGAGTAAGTTGGAGACGTTTAACTGCATGACAGATGAGGACAAATTCCCATTAACTTGTGTTTTGCATGGTGCACATCGAGGCCTTGTGCATATACTACTCTGTTTTATTTCAGCATGTTTTTAGTGCTGAAAATGGTGACTCCTTGGACCTTGAACCGCGTTGACAGTACTGACATAAAAGTTATGAAACCGATTAAAACGCTATATTATGATGCTCACACGACATTATGTCAATGAAGATCTAGTCTAGCTTTGACTGTTGCCATTATTTTAAGAAATATTGGTTTTAATTTCATGCCGCAGTAATATGGAATGAATGCGAACAGGAAAAAGGAGCAAAATCTTCAAAAATTAATCCTTTTCGTATAATGAGGGTGCCATATGGGAGTGCTGAAACCCGAAAACAGACTGATTTTCATTCGAAAATTGAAAACCGTCCCAAAATATCGTAAAAACCGAAAACCGGTCTCGGATAAACCGAAAAACATTTAGAAACAATTCTTCAATGAGACATTAATTTTATTCTCTGTTTTTCTGATAAGCTCTCCAATCTGCATCAGCTTCCAACGGCATTAAAGTCAATGGCTTACATGAGCTCTCAGCGAGAGATCGTGCGTGCAATGATGTTATTGTGCCCACGTGTTATTTTCCAATTGTTTTCGTGTATAAAAACAATAGAAACCTTTCGAAATTGGTGTGCATGCAACAGAGACGTAGGAACCGGGGGGGGGGGGGCACTAGGGGAACTTTTTTTCAAACATGGAAACCCTCAAAATTAAAAAATGTGCCCTTTTTCA
>JAYJMH010068569.1:0-11357 GCA_036873815.1 Phacellophora camtschatica | reverse complement strand
GACTGTAGCAGCTACTTCGAGTTGAAACGATGGCAAAAACATAACCGAAGGTAGCAGATTAAACAACTCCACATGGTTTCTGTCCTTGAGCCTCTCTACCAGCTGGTTGATAATGTTGTCAAGAAAAGGGATTCATAATGCACGATTGTAGTATTCCTCTGTGGATCTACTTTTAACCTTGTCTCGATTAACTGACCAGCACATGGCAGTTCTTGGCTTCTTTGGATCAACACCAACAGAAGATGCAATGCCAACTGCCTGCTGATACCAATCATTGAGTTTATCATCAACTTCAACTCTCATCTCTTTAAGACAATCAATGACATTATCCATCATATGGTGCACAATTCTCGATAGCCGCTGGAAGTGGGGGTCATAGGGCTTAATGGTTCGTGGTTTTGAGATTTTTTGAGTGTGGTTTTACAGTTTTCGATGGAAAAATTTACGGTTTTACAGTTTATTGTTTGAAAATTTACGGTTTTACGGTTTTTACAACCCCCTATGACCCCCACCTGGAATGGTGAATTCATAAATACAAGCAAGAATACGCACAAAATAAATTAATTACAGATAAGCTTTAACAGTTCAATTGACTGGTATGATGAAAATAGGGCAAAATTACCTTATTTGCTGAAAAGGGCAGGGGTTGCAACCCCCAAAACCCCCCTTAAGTGCGCCCCTGTAACAGAGCTCTGCGAAACTATTGTTTTCAACACACTAAGTTTTAGCAGCAAAGCAACTGTAATTTCATTTGAGATTAAAAGTGAAATATTTTTGTAATCTTTCCTTTGAAAAAATTATGCACATAACACTGGCTTTAAAATTGAGCAAAAAATTAGGGGATCTACAAGGCAAAAAGATCTCCAAGGCTTTTATATGGCAAAAAGATAAGATTCTTTGCACTAGAAAACTCTCAAAGTTTAGGTTTTCAAAGTAGAACTTAAATGTAATTCAAACTCAGCACATTGTAGCCTTATAATAGGATATATATGTAATTTGTTAATTGTTTTTTACAGCCACTGATTAACAACGAACATTCTGCACCTCCATTGTTACCTGGTGAAATATTAGTTTTGCAGCAAGATAATGTGACATGTGTTGGAACTCTAAGTACTGTTGCTACTGGATTACTTTATTTGACAAACTACAGACTTATATTCAGTGGGACATACTGCCATGTAAGCTCTTGCACTACAAAGTTCAGCAATACTTCTAGTTTTTTCTTTGTCAACTCAAGATTTTATTAGATACAATTTCAAATTTGGAAATGGAGACCCTTCCTAGATAGGTTTTCAAAAAAATCATTTTTTTTCAGTATCCTCACTGAGACCTTTCAAACTGGCACTATTTAAGAATTTATTGTTTAATACCTTTTATTTATTAAAGTACAAAAAATTAAAGTACAAAAATGTTAATTTTGAATAATGGGCCACATCAGTCATCATTTATTTCTAGTATAAATATATCAACATTTTTGTATGTTACTTTTTGTTGATAAATTTTCTCAATCACAAGACCCTTGATTAAGCAATTTACAGAATAGAACAATTTAGTTAAGAAGCTAGTTTTATACGAAGATTCATTTGCAGTGGCATGGCCTGCCCGGAAAGATTCGGGAAGGGGTATTTTATTTTCTGAAGGCACCTAAATGTATTATACCCAACTGTTTTCCCAGCATTTTGACCCCTATCCCTCTGTGGCAACACTGTGCTGTTTGTTTTTTATTTTCTCAACAGCAACAATTGAGTCTTGGCTTTCATTGTTTTAAAGCAATCTTGTAATGTTATTGGCTATTCCTTATTTTACAACATTTAACTGCTTGAAGAGTTAAAATGTATTTGTTTTAGGATGCAAATAAAGATGGAAATTCAAAAAAAGTTGATCAACATGAATTATCCAAAAGGGGTTACAAATATCAGAAAAAGAAATATCAATTGCCAAAAGTAAATCAACAACTAAAGAAGATACATTTAATGATTGGAAATACCGTCAAAAAGAAAGGAAAGTATGTGAATACTTTGTTTTACTTGGAATGTTATGTGTATTGGTTGTTTTCTGAATATAAAATATATACATAATTTGTTTTTTCTTTTTAATGTTATTTGGTAAAACCATATGACTAGTTTTGGCACCGATTTGCATCAAATTTCAATTTGCATTGATCTACTTTCTTGCATCATAGTGGTAATTGAATAGAATTTTAACACAACAGCACTCAATTTTTGTTTGGAAGATATTACTTAAAATTTTTAAATTAGCAAAGTTCAGAATATTCATCTTAATTTTCTTGTCATATGTTATTTTTTACAAATATTTGTTGTAACAGATCAATCCAGACATCATTCAAGAAGAAAAGAGACAACATCCTTTACAATCGATATAATTTGGAAGAAGAGGAAACCATAGAACCAGACTGTGAAAATAATGTTGATCTTCTGACTATGCACCTTGGAACCCATTTGACTTTAAATAAACTGGAATCTGATGTGCATCATGGCGTTGTTACAGGTTTCTTTTCGCTTAACTTTTTCTAATTTCATTCATGTCATTGCTTTTAAGAGCCCATTTACATGATTATGGGATGAGACGAAAACGCATGAAATATTATAAAATTAGAATTATAAAAGTGTCTACATGATTTTGTTTCGAATTAGGTAACAATCAAATTGTGTAGCAATAGTGAAATTGACACACTCTTTTCAAAGCTACTATCCCTTGAGAACAAAGCTAAACTCTCTCAACTAGAAAATGAGAACATCTCCGCCACAGCATTGTCTGTTTTTGTTTTCCAGTTTAAAGAGTTTTGTTCTTGAGGGATAATGAATCACTTTTAAGCTAGTGTGTAAATTTCATTATTGTTACAAAATTTGCCTCTGTTGAATTATATAAATTAATTTCTAGATCTTTAGAAGCTAGAATTTGATTTTCGAATTTTAATAAGATGGATGAAGGGAAGTGAAAGGAATGCCAGCATAGTTTCATGACGTCAAGAATTCCTGTTTTTTTTATCAATACTAATTGATCAAAATTTTATAATTAAAATTTTTATTCTTGTTTGCATGAAAATCCTGTTTCATTAAGAAAATGTGACAAAATCATGCCTGTATGAGATGTTAAGACTATATATATATACCGTTTTTCAAATCATTCCCGTTAGCGTTGTGTTTTCATTTTGTGACTGTTTTGTTTTCATTTTATGACAGTTTGGTTTTGTCATTCTGTGACGGTTAACCAGCCAATGCCAATTTATCTTCATTTCATGCCAGTATCATGTATAAATTAGAGACCAAGGAGAAACTCTTACTTTTCACATGACCATTACTTTACATCATCTAATTTGAATTAACTGATCTTACCTACTGTAGGCGGAAACTTGGTTGGTGGAAAATAGCATACTGATGTCGCCATTCATTCACTTCTTGAAGTTACTGAAGGAAATGGTTACCATGTGTGCTTTGCAAAAAAATGGCTAAAACCGAATTCAAATACACTTTTTTTTTAGTCATCCAGTGTTATAATATTACATCAATTTTTGGAGCCTACATATTTGAAAATTACATCATACGTTTTTGTTTTTAGATTGCAATCAAAATGTCTTAATATGGCTTCCCATTGTCAGCATCCACGATGTAAAAAAGTTTCCGAAACAATACCTAGATAAAGAGAAATTGAGAATGTTGAGAGATGGAATTGAGATCACATGCAACAATATTACATCAGTTAAGGTAAGCTTATGCTCATTTGCAATAGATATTTGAAGGGTTATTGAGGTACAGTTTTTTGGGATGAATAATGATTCATGATATAACGATGCTGCTGTAGATGAATTTCGTAAATAGAGAAATTAACAAGAAACAACTTTGATTCTGGGTTTGGGTCTTTTTGCAAGAAAATTGCCATCTGTTTTTCCACTGTAATTTGAATACCGCTAACAAAAGATACTTTAAGAAGCTACTATTCCGAAAATCAGCAGCTTCACAGTCTGTTATTATAAAAAAATAATTTAGAATAAAAATAATTTAGAATATTAGAATTAGAATAAAAGCGTTTTATTGTCAAAAGCTGGTTTGTAAAAGCTGAATTTTTAATCTCAATGCAAATTTTTACATTACACTTTATAAAATGTTTTAAATTGAATGAATAGTTTCCTTTAAGGGCAATATGGCTCATTATCGGAAAGCTGCGTGTTAAGTTGTTACATTATGTTGACGTAATTCCGATGTTCAAATCTTTCGGGCTTTTTTAGACAATTTACAACTGACTTGTTTTTGAAATTTTACTGACAACTCGCAGACTAAATGTCCGATTTTGATCAAATATCTTTTTATAGCCAGTTTCATATCACATCTACATCTACACACAAGTCAAGCGTACAGAATACATAATCAGAATAAGTTATCATCAATTTACATCTTTGCGAACGTCACAACTTTTTTTCACTTGCTAGCCTCACTGTACCCAATTTGGAATGACAAGTTTTTACTGATTTAACTTTGTGATTTATGAGGAATTTTGACTGTTACAGAGTTTTTCTTTTTTACATTCTTAACTGGAATGTGGCTGGAATTTAGATTTTAACACGAGAGGAAAACCTCTTGAATTTTCTACAACTTTTGAGAAACCTTTGACTGATCTTCAATAATTAGAGTCTTACTGAACCTAACGTCATTTTTTGTAACACAGGTTTGTACAGTCTTCATACTATATATATATTACAAATAACAAATAATAAACAACTTATTTACTTTTTACAGTTTTGCATTGGCGGTTCGGATAACTATGACGTTGAAGACTTATTACTCGTCGTTGAGAAACATTGTAAATCAAATGTAAGTTTAGTTAACATCTACTACTTTTGCTTCAGTTAAAATTTGCTTTTTGGATAAAAAAAAGTGCATTTCCATTTGTCGTTATTGTCACTGCCAACATTCGCTATCACCTATTGAAATTTGGCTAATTGAGAAAGCAAATGTTGGCTGTGTCATTTCTTTGTGAAATTATTTTTGCAGACCTTTTGCAGAACATTGAGTATCTTCTTGGTAATAAACTTTTTTGTGTTGATTTAAAGAGAGAAAACATTGACTTTGGTATAAAACAGAGAACGACAGTTGTAAAGGGGAATCTTCTTCCTAATACTGCAATATTCCACTAAAAAAATAAAATTTCATATGAATTCTCGATGGAAAGTTGAAAAATGAAAAATAACTCCTTGCTGGGGAAAAATAATGAAAATTTGCGAAAACTATTTCAGCTGTAGTTGAAAATTAAATTAAATTTGCACTGTTTAAGGCATTTTGTGCTATATTTTTAAAATTTTTGCAATATTTTTCGACTTTTGCACATCGGAAAGCCGACAGCAAATGCTCCCAATTTTTTTTAATTGTATTAAACTACAATTTTATTAAATGCTCCCAAGCTTTTTTAATTGTATTAAATTACAATTTTATTAAATGCTCCCAAGCTTTTTTATCCTTACATTAATAAAACATATATCGTACAATTTGTATATACTGTTGATTTTGTTTTTGAAATCTTCAGGGACACTTGTTTTTACCTTTTACCTCCATTTAATTCAGGCATTAATTGTACTTTTCAGAATTCAAGCTGCGACTTTGCTTGCACCTATTCTTCTGCTTTGTCGATTCCGTCCTCGTGCAGGGCAATTCTTACTGACAGAACGGCTCCTAATTTTTACAGATTTTCTGGTGAGATAAATATGTTTACAACTTGTTATTCTAACATCCTGGCATCACATATTTATGAGGTTGATTCCTTTTGCCCATGGCATACAGTGCGATATTTGATGGATGCGGAATAGCTTATGGCCCAATTTTCACATTGCTGATAGCGCCTACTTTGCTTCTAGCAATGACTGTGTATTTTGCACGTTACTTTTTGCAATTTGATTGGTAGCACTAGTTTGTTCCAAATCAAATTGATATTTTATTTTTTTATTGGATATTTTTTTATTAAGATATAGATTGGTCAATTTATGAGATATGTTACCCAAATCTCGAAAATTCCAACAAAAAGTATTTCAACGGATCTTACCTCTGTTGAATGTTGTTAATGACAGAATAAATGGTTACTTTACATCCCAGATCGGATTCGAAAAATGTTTTTGGTATTTGGCTGCTTATTTGAATGTTTTTGCAATAGCGCTAAAATGTTTTAAACGTTGGGGAAAATATTTTTTAAATTATTTCTTTTTATAGATGAAGTTGAAAGATTAAAATTAGATCAAAGTCATCATTTGACAAAAATTGGTAGGTACCATTTGATTATCATATCTCAAACTGTTAGAAAGTCTACAGTGTAATTTTTTTTTTTTGTAAAGATTTATAACTTATCTTAACTATTTGCAATGTTATTTTTTCAATATGCTTATATTGTATCCAGGAAAGAAACCCAGCTTGCAATAACGGTATATTTGGATAATTTTTACCAACGCACTTTTTCCCAATAGTTTTTTCCAACATTTTTTTTATTATGACCTAAAATATTATTAGATTATGCTGTGTATGTCATTATATCATTTAATATCATGAAATGCTGGATACGTTTGGCCATAAAACATTGAGGTTAACATCTGTTAATTCAAACGAACAAGGATTTAAAGCCTCTAGGGGATACGAAAATGTTTCGAATAAGTCAAAGACCGAATCATTAGTGCTTCGAATTATAAATTGATTTTGGCTACTATTTAAAATACACATTCGGTTGGCAAAAGTTCTTTAATTAAAGGACGTGCACATCGATACGATTTGTGTGGAGCTTTCCCCAGCTTTTTAAAATTGCACTAGGTATCCGAAAAAGGTATAAACATTTATACGAACCTTGTGTAACAAGGAACAAGAGACGTAAGTATGGTCTTAAAATGACTCTGAGTAACGAGCCTAAACATTAATATGCAACTCACTTAAACATTAATATGTCAACTTTCTACGAGTTTGCAATTGTTGCTCAACTTCTTAGTTCAATTTGTTCTTCAACTGAATAGACGAAGGACCTTTTCAAAATTCTTCCCTCGTGTGTTTGTTTTCAATAACTTTTTTAGTAAATTGTATTTTTGTCGCGTTATTTAATTTGTAATAAATATTTGCCATTTAGTGTAATTTTAAGGCCATTTTACCATACCCTACCGCTCTTGGTAAAATGGCGCAAAATAACTTATATACCGGGTGACCCAAAAAAAGTTCCGGCCTTTCAAAAGTCACCAACATTAGATACACAAAATGCTAAGTTAATTGTATATAGTTCACTTTCCCATTGATAATAGTGTAGTTTTACCACTTTAAACACGACCTGGTTTTGACGCATGGTGTAAATAATTATAACAAATTACTAAATCACGTTAATTTCAAGTTATAATCGTTTTATATGACTTGTAATTGCTATAACTATGATGCAGAATTGTCACTTGCTCCGTTAGAAAATTAAAAGTTTATTTTATATTCAAATTACAAAAGATTTGCAAAGGATAGCTGAAAATCAGGTTTTTGAAGTCGAAATTGCATGTTCATTCGATCGTGGCTTAAACATAAAGGCAGCTTTTGAAATTAATGTAATGCCTTTTGCGGTCACCCGGTATTAGAAGAAATTATATCTCTTTCAGTGCAACGATGCTGTTCTCGATATCCAAGGGATGTTTTGGTTCCTTCTTGTGTTGCAGACCGGAACGAACTGCGAGGATTAGCGGAATTTCATAGGTGAATATTGTCTTGGCAATAGTTTGTCGGATAATTTCGAAAATCAATTATAACTCTTGTGGTAGTTTGTGTTATGTTAACTATTTGTTTCTAAGATTTATTTCATTACTATAGCTTTGATTCTTTTATGCCATTTTTTGCTTAAATATCATTTTTCCTGAAAGTATTGGAATCAAACATCCACATTCAGAAAGCTTTCCTTGGGTAATTAATGAAATGTCTCAAATTTGAGGGAACTTTCCGAGTAAACCCAATGCGATTAAACGACACTCTATTGTTTAGGATGCAAAAAGGTTGCATCTTTCCATGCCTGACCATGAGATTTTTAGCAGGCGAGCACTCAATTGCTCAATTCTAGTTACTGTTCAGGGGAACTATCCTCATATGGATTCATTGAAAACAATGAAAAAGCGAACTTTTAAGAGAACAATTTGCTTTTCTAGGATAGCAATCAACAGCTCTCCTTGTTTCTGCATAACAACCTTTCACTAACAGAGACCAAGGAAGTTTCATTGTTCCTTTGTTCATGGTCATAGTAGGTGGGCTCTTCAGCAGAAATTTCCAGAAGAAAGTTGTGTTAAATGAAAGATTTTAGAGGTAGAATGGGAAACACGTATGATGAATTTTTAACTTAATTCTAAAATATATTTAAGATGGCCAGTGGCTGGCCATTAGAAATCGCAGTTTTTTTCTGGCAGCGCTTACTTGCAGTGGGTCCATTACGACAGAGCATACAGACTTTTTAACATAACACTTTTATAGCTGTTTTCTTGATATGTTTTTGCGACGTCAGAATCAGATTGTTCCAAATTAATACGTTCGATGCCATTTAGAGTGGAATTTCCTGTTACTGTCCGTTAGTGAATGTTGTATTATTGTCTCCATAGAAACTTTTGCTTTCCAATTGCAACATGGAGAAGTCTGAAATCAGGTGGATATCTGCTACGTTCATCATTACCAATCGCGTCTAGGTAATAAACATGGCTCTTTTTATTGTTTAATTTTGTTTTTCAAGCCTGGCATCAGCTTCTCAATTTTCAAACTATTGCTATTAAACTTTTGTCATTTTTACATTTTGTTGCTTGAATGTCCATTTTATTCGAAGAAACAAGCAATCTTCTTTGTTATCGGAATCTTTACTTTAAGCTTCCCCTTTTATGCAAACAATTTTTGTTTTGTATATGCTATACATGATAACGAGGTGACCCTGTGTCTTTTGCCACCTTCTTTTGCGAGCAGTAAGACCCCGCAATTAAGAAACCATTTATATGAAACTTTTAGGTTCCTTTTCTCAAACAACTTGATTAAAGCAATATCAACTATTTTGAAGCAATTGAACTCAATCTCAAAACAACTGGAGTAAAGCCATATCAACTATTTTGAAGCAATTGGACTCAATCTCAAAACAACTAGAGGAAAGCAATATCAACTATTTTGAAGCAATTGAACTCAATCTCAAAACAACTGGAATAAAGCAATATCAACTATTTTGAAGCAATTGAACTTAATCTCAAAACACCTAGAGGAAAGCAATATCAACTATTTTGAAGCAATTGAACTCAATCTCAAAACAACTAGAGGAAAGCAATATCAGCTATTTTGAAGCAATTGAACTCAATCTGAAAAAACTAGAGAAAAGCAATAAAATCTATTTTGAAGCAATTGGACTCAATCTGAAAACAACTAGAGGAAAGCAATGTGAACTATTTTGAAGCAGTCGGACTCAATTTGAAAACCAGTTTCTTAAATACGAGACCTTGCTGTAGTAGAATTTTTGCTTTTATTTTACCTTTTTTTAATTGATATAAACAATAATAATGAAAATTCAAACTTTGGACGACTCGTTGAAACCTATCATATTAGTGTTGTCTGTCATATTACCTTGTGATTCAGAGCCTCTAAAAGAATGAGAAAAAACAAATAAAAAAAGCAAAAACATGATCTTCTATTTTTTCTTTTATTCCCCATTTTATTTTCAAAGAGGTCACACAGACGTACGCTGTCAAACTGATGAGATATTGATCAACGAACTTGGGCACCTGACATCTAATCGGGACACTAAAGTATGGATTTTTACAGAAAGGTGAAATTTCATTTTTACTTTACGTTCCTTTGATCATTAAAGGTAGTTTTTGAGGAAATGTTTCTTTTTGATTGTTGAGGCTTTGTAACATAAGGTATATTCAACTGTATTGATCTTTTACGTGTGTGGCGAAACTTGGAGGTTTTTTGTGTCATAGTTTTTGTTTCAGATTCCAGGAAGCAACAACATTTATTTGATCTAAATTGATCTCTAAAGAATTACTTTCTCAAATTGACGACTGATTGACCGACTGACTACAAATTGACAAAATCACATTTTTCGTAACTTAATGTTCTTTTTCAGGTCGAAAATACCCGCCCAAGTCACAACGAGCAATCAGAATGGGCTTACTGTTGCCGAGGGTGTAGGTGAGAAGATTAATTCATTCTACCCCTTGTAGATTTACTTCACGATAAATCATGCTGTTTAGCATAGTTTGTAACAATATGTCTTTGGCGATCTTTTAAACTCCATTCTGTATGTTTAAAAATCCTGAATATCAGAATTTTTAATCACCAAAAATAGAGGTGAACTAAGGCAAACCTAATTTCCATGAATTTTGTAAACAATGTTAGAATCTTTTGTTTTGTTTTTTTTAAAGCATAGTGCATTTTTGGGAACTGGTTCATGCTAACATTGTTAACTGGCTCATTGCTAGCATTGATGCTTTGCAACCCTGACACTAGTATTTGGCCTAACTAGTAAGTCGGTTGGCTGCAAACGGATGCGACTCGAAGGGTCTTTCGATAGGTACTATCTTTTCAGATAGGGGTGGGCGCTACTTCTTTCCCTGGTCAGTTTGACCATATCAATTACATACCCCAGTGTAAGCACTGGTACGCAATTACCGATCTCGAAAAGGTAGACAGCTGAGTTGGCTGTGGGTATTGTAGTTAGAAGTTCCGACAACTGGCCCCGAACCAACGGTCTCATATAGAGTTTGGCTTTGAAACACAGTACCTTAACCACTTGACTCGACCCTAAACAACTTGGCCACTCGACGTTAGCCACTTGGCTTCACTGAGACACTGAAGCAAAGAAGAGAAGCTACATGAATTTACAAAGAAGAAAACACATTTTATCGCATATACAAGTTTGTTTTTCTCTGTTAATCAATGTTAGCAAAGGTTCTGTTTATTTGCTTCTCCTGACATTTAGTCATTTTCTTTTAGCGTACTACTATCCACATTGTTCTTTTGCGATTGATGATACGTTACCAGATATTCAAGCTGTCCAGCAAAGTGCTTTAAAACTGATGAATGCGCTATCTGCAAAAACGTATGCTTTGATATTTGAGAAGTTTTCATTGTTTTGATTGTTGTAGTCTTTTGGCACATTTATCCTGCGCACTTTTGATCGATTTTCGAAGCATGCATCGCTCGTTGAACCTAAAATGTTTTAAATTTCAAAATGCTTTTGTCTAAAATATTTTTTCTTTTTCTTTTTTGTTATATATATATATATATATATACTCAATCTGCAGACACGGTGTTTCGACCTTTGAGGTCTCGTCAGTGCAGCTCAGAGGCGTCTGGAGATTCATGTGGGACAGAGTGCTCAAACTG
>JAYJMH010068558.1:0-11357 GCA_036873815.1 Phacellophora camtschatica | reverse complement strand
TTTCCCTCGACATTTGCGCATTTGCACGAGGGAAAACAGATTGTCTAATCTACGAAATGTTGTCCGAGGAGATTTCTATATCTGAAGCAAAAGAAAATGGTGCTCCCCAATTTATCAAAGGTGCTGATGAAGATTTGTCAAAAACTTTTATGATTTGCAAAAGTTATTAAATATTCGTCCCAATTATTTTTCAGTATTTGATAATAATAAATATGAAAATTTTTATTATTTGAGTCTGTCTTGGTGATTTAAATCTTTTATACCTGGAATAATAGCTTGGTGGCACGTCTTTGAACACCTTCAAAGAGTTTTACTTGTCTTTCAAACGTGGGATACGTAATAACATTGCAGTATTCGAGAGGTGTTCGAACTAGTGACTTTTAACGAAACACATGAAATTATCAGCATCCAAGTAATCGAACGACCTTCTGAATAAGCCACGTTTTCTTCTGAATAAGCTATCTTGCGCTCTGTATGAACATCAACGTTCAAAATTAATAATCGCTCCTAAGTCCTTCTCTTCGGTAATAACTTCAATAGATCTGTATTGCTCATTGTATATACGTATTTATAGTTACTGTTTCCTAGGTGCATCACCTTGCACTTAGCATTAAAGTGCTTATGCTACCCAATTTTTACCTCGACTTTGTTGTATTTTATAAAAATTTGATATTTTCTGAAAAGAATTGTTTTAAGTTTATCATATTGTAATATCTAAAAGTAGTTTTAATACTTTTTTGAAAATTGGGAGGCTGCGGGAATTTTTCTTATGTCTTGTGACGTAGATCATTCAGGCATTCTCCAGTGATTATTGCAGGAAACTTTTGAGTACGCTTCATAAAATTAAAGTTTATATGGTGTTTGGTTAAATTCTGAAACTGGACAATGTCTGATCGTGAGTCAGCAAGATCAAGCTGTGTTTCTGCAGATAATTTCTCTCTTGGATTCGAGGAAGATGGTGATTATGCAGTGTTTAACTTGGCGGCCCATGTGTCATAAACGATATCAGCCAGAACGAGCCTTTTGTCGAAGAAGCATAATTTTGAGGAGGGAGAGATGATTTTTTGAGGAAGATGTTAAAAATACGGAAGCTTGTTTCAAGAAGAGAACTTGATTGAATCAGTGGTACGTATAAACCTTTTTAGTTCAGTACTATACCAACCTAGTCGTTACGAAGGAAACCTTTATGTTGGGGCTATTTCCATGACGAAATTGTTGTCGTGATTGTTGTTGACATAGTAACAAATTTGGGCCTTTTTCCACTTTCGCTTCGAATGCTCGTATCAAACACGTCTTTATTGATATGTAAATTTTTCGTCTGAAGTTGTTTTTGTAATCTGATTCTTTTATATCCATTTTACATGTAAAAGTTTAATATAATAACAACAATCAATTCTGATTTTTTTAGAAACTTAGATAAAAGCTGTTGCATATTGCTTGGTCATCCGCTGGATATTTTGTTACATGGATTGGATAAATGTAAGACAACTACCAGTGATAGTCAGCATGTATTCATCACCAAATAAAGACAGAATTGCCCAACAATCTGGATGATCTGCTTGGAATTGCTTGCATTTGATTGAAAAAGAAAATAATATAATATAAGAAACAGTCTCAATACAAAATATTCATATGATTTTCTAAATTATCAAGGCAACAATAATCGGAGCAACAAGTTATCAACAAAAGCAAAAATGTGTATTAACCGCATATTTTACTTTTGATATATAAGAAATGACCAACAAAGACTTTGTTTTACATTTGATTTGTATTTATTTGGTATAACTATTTGTTATGAGGTATAGCTATATAGATCTTTTTAATTAGAATTTTGATAATTCAACATAACCGAAATAACCCTTCTATAACCGAAATAACTTGTTAATAAGAATAATAGTACAACCTTGATAAATAATGCCAAAACTAAGTTTGAGTCAAGGGTTTTCGGTATCTCATATGTTATTTACTTTAAGTTAAAAAAAGGTATGCCTGCATTGAGCACAAAACCTAAATAACCCAGCCTGAGGCCGGAGCTAGCTGTTCTTGTTTAAGAAGTGTTTTTGTTTCACAGAGTAAACAGTAGTTTACACAGTATATTCAATTGCCACTATTCAGCCAAGTTCAGAGCAATTCAGCTGTCCAGTCATCATTCTCAAATCCAGAATGATATGTAAAACATGTTTTTTTCCACTGTGGTTCGTCTCGCAAGATGAATATATTGGGGTGTATTTCTTTCTAAATCAAAGTTTTGTTTTTCCTTTCCCAAATGCATGACATAAGAAAATTTGCACATTACCACAATAGAAATTTTTCCTGATATTAATCATTTGACACAATGTCAGTGAAAACAAACCCAACTTGAATCCATGAACCCAACTTTACCAGTATAAATTAGAAATTCTTCCTCAAAATTTTTATTTAGAAAATAACTGGAAATTCATTTGCAAAACTGCATGTAATGCTATAGGAAAATATTGAAAATTCAAACATTAAATGTTTTACAGATTGAATATTATATTTATACTGCCTTGATTTCGAAACATGTATACTTAAGAATTCTACTTTATTTTATTTGCTTTGTTGTGTTAATATTGTAACAGATAATTTATTTCTGTTTTTGTATTTTAGTGTAACAAAATTTAATATATATATATAAACTGAATCCATACAAATTCAAATTCAGATCTTTGAGTTTTCCTGAACATGATGGGTCTTCATCAAGGTCTTCGTGAAGTTTTTCAGCATTACTCTGAACACCATCTTCCAAATTAATGAAAATGACCCTACAAGGGGACTCACGACGCTGCTGATTTAAGAAGCTATATTTATTTCAAACATTTATTGAAAACATAAAAAACGACGTTTCGGGCTTGACCCGTTATCAATTATTTGCCCTTTTTGTACTACTTGCTCATAGCTAAAATACCCGCATGTCGGCTCGACAAAAATTCTCTTCTTTTCTATTCCTTTCTAAGGGGATCAATTCGTTTGAATGAATAACACATATACCATTTTTCAATATCTATTGTCGGGACTTCCACAGGGCTTGGTATTATGCCTGTTTTAAGAAATTAAGAAAAAGAGATTAGTCCATAAAAAATCATGGAAAGTCATTGAAATTAAAGGTTTAAAGCATCAGATAAAATCTGGAACTTAAAATCTTTTCAGTCCAAGAATTTTGCAAAAATGAAAATAATCGATTCCATTTTTGATATCCGAAGGTAAATTTGATGACTTTTTTAGTCAAGAATATATTGATTTACATTTTTACAGCTTTAAGAAAACCTGCATTTTGAGCTTTCTACCACATGTTTCCGCATTTTTTAGAGATCTAATTTTGGCAGTCTTGAGATTTAAAAATTATAATTAATTGAAATATTTAACCTTTCAACAGCAGAATAAACCCTTAATTACAAAAATCTGACCAGAAGTTCACACACAGCTGGAAATGAAACACCGATACGTTTCTCTCTGACACCCAGAATAAATGTTTTTGATAATGATCATGTAAAACATGTTTCATTGTAGATTATGTCAAATCCAAAGGAATGGGAAAATACCAAAATTCATGTTGTCATTGGTAACGAATCTGCAGACTTGGATTCTGTTGTTGCAGCCATAATATATGCATTTTACAGACAGCAACAGGTCAGCAAATATTTTCTATATTTTATAATCATATTGTAGTTTAGTCATTTTTACTCCAACCGATGTTCAACTGATTTTCTGTGCTTGTGCAAATAAATTAAAGATACGGAGCTATCCAAAATTTTTTTTTCTCAATAAACCTGCATTGTTTTCCATTTATAGTTCATTTGTAATTCAGATCAGTAATTCTTATCAGTAGTTCAGATCAGTAATTCAGATCAGTAAATCAGATCGGTAGTTCAGATCAGTAATTCAGATCAATAATTCAGATCAGTAATTCAGATCAGTAATTCAGATCAGCAAATCAGATTGGTAGTTCAGATCAGTAATTCAGATCAGCAATTCAGATCAGTAGTTCAGATCAGTAATTCAGATCAGTAATTCAGATCAGTAGTTCAGGTCAGTAATTCAGATTAATAATTCAGATAAGCCATTCTGTAGTAATTCAGATCGACAAGGCGATGGGAAATTTTGGAGGAATCAAGTTATATCCATTCAGAAACATCGTTAAAAATATCGTCAACAACTACGAGCTTTACCTTGTATATTTAAGTTCAAAACTTTTACTACCAATAACACTTCACTTCACTTTGGACGATTTCCCGATCGAGAAATTTTGGCGATGTCTTTCCATTGGTTTCTATCCATCATTACATTATTAATGTCATCGAGGTCTGTTAAGCCTGTGTCACTTCTGAGGCACTCTACATAAGCGAGTTGTTAACACAGATATATTAATACCAATAATACCAATACAGATAGTAATACCAATAATAGATATATTATATACTGGGTGTTCCAAAATGGCTACGGATTTGATTTGAGTCTAACGATAACATTTTTACCTAAAATGCTACTAAATATTTTTGATGTCACTCTCAGTTTATTAGTAAATACCTTGTTTGACATTTCTACTGCCTTGTAACTTAAAATATTGATTTTTAACTTGAAATATTCAATTTGAAATTGTGTGTCACCCTCAAATCAGAGCTTTTGCAGAATGGTCCACAGTCTTTGATTTGGGGGGGGGGGGATTCCGATGTTCGTTCGTTGTTTTGTCATTTTGGAAAATAACATTTTTACTGAACAAAGCTATTGTTGGTTAAAAAAAGCCATAATATTTTTGATAATCTGTAGTGTAACTCATTGTTGCAATTTATCATAAGTTATCCCCAAGGATTTTAACGTCAAGTTATGATTTTAACTATACAATAAATTTTCTTTTTTGTTATTTTTCTATTGAATATGGCAAAAATTTCGATGCTCATTGTTAAATAGCTTTTAGGCTGTGAATTCCTTGCTTGTTTGAAATCTTGATCAGTGTGATTCCCCAAAAGGACGGACCTTTGCTAGGCCATTCTGCAAAAGTTTTTTTGAGTGTGACGCACAATTTCAACTTACTTCAATAGTTTTAATGTTCATAACTATCTAGACACAGAGACCCGAGATACAGAAAACCAACCTTCTGAAACCCATCCAACTAATCAAATTTTAGAACTTTGACTTTAGCGAAGTTACTTCTTGAAATTTTTGATTAAACTAGCAACTAATTTGATTACACAATATTTCTAATTGATTCAAGAAGATATGACACGAGAAGCGATATTTTCCACGTAGGTTAGTGTTGTTCTTTGACTCCAAATCTATGTATATTTTTTTAATATGAGATATAGTTTTTGAAATAATCAAATTTGAAGTACCAATTTATGGCATGCCCCAACAAGAACGCGGTGTGACGTCACGAGTTGGACACAAAATAATCCAGAAATCTCTTTTCCATACAATGCCTCGTAGATTTGACAGCTTGGTTGTGTTATTCAAACAGGCGCTAAATTAACACCAATCAATTTATTTTCCATTTAAATTTGTTTTTCGTATGATCAAAGATGGAATTTCATATTTTTGTTATCTTGGTGTTAAATTTTCAAATATTTGGTGATAAAAACTGTTAAAATACAGTAGGCAAGTCACCATTTGCCTTCGACTTTTTGAGCGTAAATTAACTATTAGCATATTTTGTTATTGTCGTGGCGATGCTTTGCTCTGTTATTTTTGATCTAGATGCAATAAACGCTCCAATGGGTGTTATGCTTCCTTTTTATTTTACCTTGTTTAGAATGTGGTAGAAGGTATATTAGTTGAAACTACTAAACTACTGCAATATCCTCAAATGGAATTGAAACGCAAACCTGAGCCATTTTCCCTGCCTTGCCCTCACCCATTAAATTGGTTTTCTTTAGTGTTATTGTTGAATGTTGATGTTGTTGAAGATGTTACGTTGTTGAGGTCAGTATTAAAATTCAAATAGTTTCAAATAGTCTCTATCCTGAATTTTGATATTAATTTGATATTATATTCGTTATTTTGATATTATATTTCTTTATTTTGATATTATATTCCTTATTTTGATGTTATATTCCTTATTTTGATATTATGTTCATATGTGGTCATCTGTGTTCACCTGTGGTCATCTGTGTTCACCTGTGCTGTTTTAGACTACATCGTTATTTTCATTGATTTTAGAGCTTTCAGTAACTTGAATAGGTCAATGCAGTAATTCATATTTAGATAACTCAGGTTTAAGCAGCACTCATAATGAGACATTATCTTGCAACATTGAATTCCCAAGAGTCCACGAAAGATCGACGAACCATTATTGATTTGTTTGTCAATCATGTCATTAGAACACCAATGAAATTACAAACATATTGAAACCAAGAATGAAAGTTTTTTCATGAGTTTGTGAAATACTAATGCTCGCTAAAGTGTAGTTATGTTTTATTTTCCTTCAAGTGATGAACAATTTCACTCTTAGCTAAAACGATGTAACACTAACTTTTGTCCTCAACCTGTTCTTATGCCAATGTCAAATAAATAATTTCTCCACACGCGAGTAGAATATCCAAAACCGAAACGGTAGAAATTGATAAAATTTCCTATTTTATGAGAAAAAACTTTGGCAAAAAATCAAAAATTATCTTGCACGAGAAGGGGAACATGATGGGTATTATTTTGTTAACTTTCCCCATAGCTACATCTCATTGATGATGTCACAGCCAACTTTCGTTGCTAATCCAAGCAATATGATTGGTCGAAAGCGAAAATGTAAACGAATGCGCCGATCAGTCGAAAACAAAATATTCACTTATACCACTGACCACCAACCACCGATCACCGATAAGGAAAACAACTTATCACTGAACAAAAGAACCACCAATCACCGACTAAGAACTACTGAACATCAGAGACACACCGAGAAAACCAACAAATATCAACCAATTTAGGACCACAGATAAAAGAAATTTCCTCTTTAAATATTGGGAAATCCGTAGCATTATGCGTAAAACTGCATTTAGCATTGGCTATCTTCAAAACATGAAATGTGGAATGTTGGAGTGTTGGAATGCTAGCTTGTTTGATTGTTGGATTGTCGGATTGTTGGATTGTTGGAATGTAAGATTGTTAGATTGTTACAATTATAATGTTGATCGACCAAATATGAAATTTTTTAGTAATTAGTTTACATTTTGGTTTGCAGCTGGGTATTTTGAAATTTTAGACAGACGTCGGAGAGATGCATATGGGAAATATAATTAATTAATTTCACGACTAATAGGGTTGCAGGATGGGAACTGTGCTAGGGAAGGGAAGTCACTCTCAAAGGCGAATGCTGAGATTCTGCAAAATCAATAGTTTTGTTTTAATTGAATCTAACAGTCTCAAATGTGTTGAGCTTCAATAAAAAAACCGAATTCCGAAATTCCAAGCCAAACTTTTTTACAGCCACTCAAAGTTGCCAATATTTCCATTTTTACAATTTTGGGATTTCAATGGGGGCTCTATCAGGAATCTTGATGGCAGATATTACATCGCTGGAACGATTCACCGAAAAAGCTGCAAGAACTCTCAGTAAACTAACGATATTATATGCTGATGATATGGTCCTCTTTTGCAAATCAGTTAGTGAAGCAGAACAACTACTCAACATCATCTATGACATCATCTATGACATGCAACAGATCTGGTCTAACAATATCCTTCAAAAATACCAAAACTCAAGTGTTTAATAATGATGAGCTGGCAAAGAAACCCTCATTGTTAAGCATGCAAGGATTCAATATCGAAAATGTTTTGAACTTGACCTATCTCGGCCATGTTATAACAACTGATAAAAATAGTTGCTTTACAGAGCATCGTATAGCAAGTGCAACATCAAAATTCAATGAATTGAGAAAAGTGTTAACAGATAACAACGTCCACATGTGCACAAGGAGGAAACTACTTGAAGCATGTGTAAGGTCCAGATTGACATATGGCACACAAGCATCACTCCCAAATAAAATGCATATGAAAAAACTGGAAGCATGTTGGTACCGCTTACTTCGAAGTATGATAAAAGGAGGTTGGGCACGTGGAAATTCACTAAAATCACGAGAATCAGAAGAATCACCTGAGGAAACTGAGGAAGTAGATTATAGCATTTTGTACACTTACACCGAAGTACAAAAAGTCATAAGAACGACGCAGTCCGTGATTACATTTACACCCAACACTTGAAGTATGTTGCTCATGTTTCCAGAAGTCCAAATACATCCATCACAAAGATAATGTTGTTTGCTAAACCAACC
Source organism: Phacellophora camtschatica (assembly GCA_036873815.1). Classification (NCBI taxonomy): domain Eukaryota; kingdom Metazoa; phylum Cnidaria; class Scyphozoa; order Semaeostomeae; family Ulmaridae; genus Phacellophora; species Phacellophora camtschatica. The sequence continues at coordinate 3,081 of JAYJMH010068558.1, read as the reverse complement.
AGGAGATATTACCGAGATCCTTGGCTGAATATTGCTATCCTGTTGGGAATAACAGCTGATCAAGCAAAAAGATTGACACAGCCAAGAGGCGAGTTCACCGAGCTGGTTCGGCAACGTTTCAGCTCAACTCTGTGACGGCATCGACGTCTGGTGGAGGATTACACAGGTACAGGTAGGTAGACAGCCAACCAGAAGAAGAAAATCTTAAGTCCATGCGATTTGGATGGCTATCGAAATTTTTATGTTTATTCAGATTGTATATTCTCGCTATCACCCATAGTAGAACACTCGGTAAACCAAGGGTTTTAGCTTTTGAAAAGGAAAGGTGTTTACCCTACTATTAGATGGATGATGCAGGCAAAATGTCTCAAACTTCGCAACCTTGGAAGGAATGCTCTTACAATAAGTTGAATGATGAACATATCAGCGATAAAGAATATAAACATGCGCGAAACGTGTGGGAGTTTTTTGAGTGTCTAACATTTAAAGACTACCATGGAGTGTATTTGGTAACTGATGTGTTGTTATTAACAGATGTGTTTGTATCATTTCAAAAGACAAGCGTTCAAGTATATAGATTAGATCCTTGCTAATACATATCAGCACCAGCTCTAGCATGGTATGCAATGTTATAGATGACAAAGATTGAATTCGAATTGTTGGTGGAAGAAGAGAAGGATATTTACTTCATGATTGAACAAGGATTAAGGGGAGGAATTTCAAAATGTCTTCATTGACAAGCAAAGTCAAGCGAGAACTCTTCAATACTTTACTTGGATGCTAACAACTTATATGGATGGGCAATGTCACAACTACTTCCATATGGAGGAATTTAAAATTGTTCTCTAAAGAAGAAATTAGCTCATGTAATGTTTATGATCTATTACAAATGGAAGACAAAAGCAAGGGATATATCTTGAAAGTTGATTTTGAGTATCCGAAAGAATTACATCATGATCATACAGATTACCCGTGTGCTCCAGAACCAATAGAAGTTGAGGAAGAATGGTTGTATCCATGGCAAAAAAGAATTTGCGATCAAACATAGAACGAGAAGTTTACCACAACTACAAAGCTTATTCTCAATCTCTTCGATAAAAAGAGTACATTCTACACGAGAAGAATCTTAAGCAGTACTTGAATTTTGGATTAAAACTGATAAAGGTGCATGCAATAGTAGAGTTCAAGCAAAGCAATTGGCTGAAAAAGTACATCAATTACAACACTGGGAAAAGAACGTTAGCGGCGAACGATTTTGAGAAAGCTTTCTTCAAGCTAATGAACAATGCTGTGTTTGGAGAGACGATGGAGAATGTTAGGAATCATGGGAAATTTGAGGTTGTGAATAATTAGGAGAGGTTGAAAATCATTTTTCGCAAACCATGATTTTATAACGCTGTGGAAGTTAATGAAGCTTTGCTAATTGTTGAAAGCAAATTAATAACTGTAAGCTTAATGAAACCAATCTATGTTGGGTTTAAAATCCTGGAATTAAACAAAACCTCAATGTTTGATTTCCTTTATGGATACATGAAGAAAGAATTCCCAGACAACAAACCTCGCAACATGAATACGGACAGCTTCATTTATGCTATTCCCAAACCAATTGAGATCGTCTATGAGATAATGAATCAAAATGCTGCTGAATTTGACTTTAGCGACTACCCGCAAGAGCATCCAAATTATTTAGTTGCACATAAGAAGGAAAATGGTAACATGTAGGATGGATGTGGAGGATATGCAGTGACAAAGTTCAATGGATTGCGTGCAAAAATGTACTCCTACACAATTGATGACGGAAGTAATACTAAAAAAGCGAAAGGAATCAAGAGAAGTGTTGTGAACAAAAATATAGCACATGAAAACTATGAGTGTTTGAGAAATCAAATCTGTTTTACTCACAAGCAAAAGAATACAACCTCCAAGCAACAGACAGTATGTTCTATTTCACAAAAAAGGTGTCATTTATCCCATTTGATGACAAAAGATACACTAAAGAAGATGGGATTACAACACTACCCTATGGACAGTATAGTTTAAATTCATAATAATGTAATGTTTTAGTTGTAAAACAGAATTTTCTAATTCATCACGTTATAATTATCAAAATTGTTTACTTTTTCCGCTGTTTTTCTCTGAAATCAAATTCGACGAAGAGGATACAATAATATTCAGAAAAAGAAAAAATCAATTTCTAACTTATTATCAACATTAAAATATTTGTTAACTAACATGTCGATTGAAACATTCTTTATTCTCTGAATAAGAGAAAATATACAATGTTTTCCACATGTTGAACTCTAATCTGACTGAACTAAATCTTTATTATAATTCATTGAACGGATGAATAAAATCTTTGACCTTTTTTAACTTTGGCTTTTCACCGAATGAATCATAAAAGTCTAATTTTTCCTTTTCAGCAATATCAATTGCTACCCAATGTGTACCACCGCGACCTCCAAAAAAGTTATCTTCCTTAACTTTTAATAAGTAAGGTAAAGAATCAATGTTGATATCTTTGAGTTCATCTTTACCAAAAACACCATGAAAATTTGTTAGTTTTTCGCGTTTCTTAAAGAGCTTATGCAACCAAATTTTCGACCTCGATTTTATTGTATTTTATGAAAATTTAGTATTTTCTAACAAGAATGGTAGTACGTTTATCACGTTATGATATCTAAAAGTATTTTTAATTATTTTTTGAAAAGTGGTAGATCGCGCAAATTTTTCTTGCGTCTTGTGACGTAGATCATATGACTCGTGATTCCTTCATTCAGGCATTCTTCATTGATTCGTGCTGGAAAAGTTCGAGTGCGCTTCATATAAATTTAATTTTTATGGTGTTTGGATACATTTTGGAGCTGGATGAAGTCTGATAGTGAGTCAACAATATCGAGTAGTGTTTCTACAGATAATTTATCTCTTGAATTTGATGAAGATAGTGGTTATGCAGTGTTGAACTTGGTGGCCCCAGCGCCATCACCATTTCAACCAGGACAATCCATTCGTCAAAAAAGCAGAAGTTGGTGAAGGTAGAGATGATTTTTTGAGAAACATATTAAAAATCTGGAAGCAGGTTTC
>JAYJMH010068547.1:0-11360 GCA_036873815.1 Phacellophora camtschatica | reverse complement strand
GCCTGTTTCGTGATAGACTCACTCTTCAGGAGATGTTGATGTTAATATATATATATACAGTATGTATAGCAATGTGCCCTCCTGGTTATCACCATAATGGCTTTATGGCAACTCCTGAACTTGGACACAGGATGTACGGTTCCTATATATATATACCTGAACAGGTGGGGGATATTTGGGGTATTTCATTATCTGAAGGTAGACCCAGATATTTTTCAGCGTTTTAGTAAAGGAATAAATGTAGACTTAAGGATAGTGGTCAAGACCGACAATTAGATGTCTACCGGGCTTCCCAAACACATTTACATTTGCAAAGCTCTTGTGGAAAATCTTTAGATTCAATATTCTTGTTTCTGATTCTGTTTCTGACTTCAACTTAACGTTTGATTCTTCAGTTGGCAAAATCAGTTGCAAAAATCACTGAGTTATGCCCAAATATCAAAATTAGAAAAACTATGGTTTCTAAGATTAATTTACTAAGATTAATCTTTTTTTACGGTTGGTGGTAAAATCTTTCACTCTACCATTAATGAAGGGCCAATCCAGAAACGTTTAGATATTATATTCATTGGCTATATGTGGTTTTATTTAAACTTACATTTTACTGTTTGCGAATAATAATGCTGCCACATAATACATTTTTTTATGAGACAAATCAAACATCGATGAATTTTATTTCTTTTATTTTATTTTAACAAAAAATTGTTTTATTAATTACACCGTAAGATATTTTTTTGGACACCTGTTTCTTATCTGAAGATGGCAACATTTTAGGATGGAGCATTTCCTTAGAAAAATAAGACAATTTTTTATCTTACTTTGAAAGGTATATTAACTGGCGATGGAACTGGAAATATGACATCGGCAGATGGAGAACTTGATGCTACAATTCCAGAGGAAGGAGCAAAAGGGGATGCTAGCGATTTAATTGTCCCAGAGATCGTGATATCAGATGCAGTCACAGAAGCGAAATTCGTGCCAGGTAAGGCAGTTAAAAAAGTGTCTTCTTTCCGCTCTGTTTTAAAGAAAATAGCAAAGCCAATTGGCAAAGTTCGATTCGGAGGCGTTTCTACGAAGCATGTCAGCGAAGATCACCCTCTGGTAGCCCTTGATGAACAAGGGTATGGAACTCTCAAGAAAACTGACTCGATGGAAAGCTTCCTGTCTGGGATTTCCGTCGTTTCCGAGAATATAGAAGAATTCGGCGATGAAGTAGCACCCGGAAGACTGCAGATTTCTTTACAGTACGACAAGAGAATATGGACATTGTACGTGGGCATCAAACAAGCGGAGTGCTTGATACACACTGGGAAGGAGAAGATCTACTGGCAAGTTCATATGACGTTTCTTCCGTTCAAGAAGCACAGGTTCAAAACAAAGTATAAGTCAACGTCGACGCCTGTGTTTAATCAAATGTTTGAAGTCGAAGAGATAGCCGAGCAAGCTTTTAGCCAGATCGGAATTCGTCTCCGAGTTTATGGGCGTCTTGGAAGAACTGGAAGGAAAAAGCTCGCAGGAGAAACGGTGATTAATTTACAATGTTTGCAAGGTGCCAAGGAAAAAATAACTGAATGGCACATTCTAAAACGGAAGAGACATGGCGCAAATACAACTGTTTGATGGTGGTAATTTTGTCAGCAAAAGAAAGCTTATTTTGAACAGTTTTATTTTACGACTGAATTTATAATTTATTTTTGTATATAAGCGCGCAAGAATGGTATACTCTTTGCAAATCGTTAAGTTTTTATAAAGGAGAATCAACAGATTTAATAACCATTAGACTTCTTACACGATTCCTTGTTTCCCTGCGCTATTTGATAGATTGAACGTCACTTCGGTAAATGGGGACTCATGTTAAACATACTCCCCGAACAGAACTTCTGCCTCCAATACACTAATTCCAGTTAAGGCCGCCGTTGTAGAATTCATTCAAAGTTTCTAACTAATCGACCGTAGATTTCACTACTCGCAAGATTTCACAAACCTACCAAATATAAAACCGTGATTATTTTGAGATTCTAATTTTTAAAGTTTACAAGGGATTTGACTGTGAGGATCACTTTGCGGTTAAATCCCTTATAAAAATTTAAACTTTGAGTCTTCATGAATTAATTATTACTGATAACAGGCATGTGCCCGTTTTAGGAGATAAACGTAGACATAATTTGATGTTAATTTCAGATATTTCAACGCAAATCAACTTTTTAGATTACGTTAGTTTTTATGTGCTACCCCCTGCAAAATGAAACTTAGATAGGACATGCCTATTAATTTGAAATAAATAAGGACTGGAAAGGAACTTATGAGTCTCTTTTTAAGGGAATGTAGCTACGAAGGCAAGTTTCGTATCCAAGTGTATCTAAGTTCACTGGCGTGTCCATGTTTCGTGTCCAAGCATGGGCTTTAGGAAAAGTGAAGCTTGTATTTATTCCCATTTCTGTTGTTTCACTCTACTTGTCCTACATTCCGTGGTTTTAATTCGGTCACAAGGTCCTCTTGTTTCCCTGTTACCGAATTCAAACCACGGAATGTAGGACAAGTAGAATGAAACAACAGAAATGGGAATAAATACAAATTTCACTTTTCCTAAAGCCCGTGATCCATGTGGCGTATTCGGCAGCAAGTCCAGTTTTATGGTCATCTGATTTTGCATTTTGTGTCCCTAATTAACGAATAAGGGACGTTCAATCTGTCAAAGAGCACAAAGACTCGCGTATTAAGTCTTTTCTTGGCAGCCATCAAAGAAATACATTGCAGCACAATTCAACGGACGCATAATTTATAGGCGTATTTTCATAGTTATCACACGCATTTTGACTGTTGTCGCGGCGAAACAACAGAGAAAAACGTTTTTTATGCGCTCATGAGCTCGTGTATGCGTAAGTTTGTTTTCAAAACGAGGTATACGATGCACGGTTTAAATATAGCGCCCAGTCTTCCTTTGAATTTATGAAACGTCAGTTGTGTTAAGGGAAAGTTACAGTTTGTCTGAAATATCGTAAAATCCAGACAAACAGTTTGTCCGAAGTATATTTGAATCAACCAAATATTTGGAAAAATTTTGACAAAAATCAAATAAAGCAATTTTAAATTTTGAATTCATGGTCTTGAAGAATTCGTATTAAGGAAGAGTTCTTCGAAGTATTTTTTTTACTTGAAAATGGAGGTTGTTTTTTCGAACAATCGTTTTTGCAGTATGTTTTGAAAATTTTAGAATTGTGACAAATATCAAAGGAAATGTCTAGACGTACATCCATCAGTGTGAAACATTTTTTTGGTTGAAAACAAGTGGTTTTTGCAAACCACAATTTTCTTTCAAGCATTATCCGTGTTTTTGTACAAGAGCTTTCAGAAATTGGTTTTGTAATATTTTAGTATCTCCTTAACCCTTTCGCCCCGGGGCTATTTCTAATAAACAGGTAAATTCTATCAAAATGTTTATTTTGCCGGGTGTACACACTTTTTCTTACGAAACCAGTTTGCAAGAAACTAGTACTGGAACTAGGGGCTGTTGAAAAGTTAAGAAACTCAGTCAAAAAAATTAATCGAAAAACTACAAAATAAATTCAAGAGGCAAAATGGTGCTAAAACCTATGAAATTGATAAGCAATTCCATCCATGTGTATTCTCCCCTGAAAACATATCGTTTACTTAATTTATCAATCAATGTAAGGCCTTTCCCGGGGTGAAAGGGTTGAGTTGTTTAAGAATTTGATTGGTTTGAAGATTTTTACAGTCATTGTTCAACGCACAATATAGGATAACGCACACACGCTCGTCCGTAGTTCCATTCTAACCACAGTTGAGCCTTGGGCATTAAAAAGAGTGAGTTGTTATTCTTCTCTGTGTCCATGTATCTATGATGTGTTACTGTACCCGTGATGTGCATGTGTGACTCAGGTATCAATAGGACGGGGGATGTGCCCTCCTGAAATTTTTTTATGGACCTGCTTTAGAAAAAAATCGCTAAAATAACACCCGACTTCAGAATTTCTGCACCAATTTCTCAAGAATTTTTACAGAAAAGAAGAACAGAATCCAGTTTTAGGAAAAAAATATATACCCGACTTTTGAAAAATATGCGAAAATGATACCCAGGAAGGAGGGCACACCCCGTAGGCCAAATTTACTAAGTACCCCCCCCCCCCGGGATAGAGCATCGTACGTGCCAGACCCGTATGTTAATTTAGTCCACTATTTCTGACATTACTTTAAATCCCCCCCCACCCACCCCAAGTTAGCGGGAGCTTGATACTGTATAGCCTGTATAAACATGCTGAAGAATAAACACACGAAATCATTTTATACCAGAGTCAGACAATGACGTTGAAAATTTGTACGATGCTGCGGAGGAGCGTGATAATAAATACTTACGCATCAGACTTTACTCTCCTTCGCAGGATTTCTTTCGATGCGCAGTTTTGAGTTGACGTCTGTAAACCAGGCTGTCTATGAGGACAAACTTTATGCCAAAATTGTGACCCGGGGATTAGACTTGCTCCAAGTCTACCTCTTTTTTAATCCGAGAAATTCTCGAGAAAAAAAATTCGCTTCTCCCCAGCTCTCCTTCGTTTCAGCTCCTTTTCTCGTTCCTTCGTTAGTTTTTAGGATTTTCGGGGGCAAGTCTACCCGGGGATCAGTCAGGGCATTATCTTTGTCCCAAAACTCATGGTCAAGGTTCCTACATGTTTTTTTTTCTATAAGGAAGTATTTTATAAGAAAGTTATGCTCGGTTCTTCAAAAAGTTAAGAAAGTTCAGGGCTGGATCTTTGAAACCTAAGAAAGTTGAAAAATTTTGATATTTAAAATTTCAAAAGGAAATTGCCGTGTAAGAGTGAAATATTTCGTTTTGTGACAATAATGTGGCAATAATGATTATATCAAACCAGACGAAATAGACGGTGTCGAAATTATTTGTTTGCAGCTAAAATTGCATAGTTAATCCAGTTCTCTTTGTTGGGTTTTCTTTGCATGACTAATTGCACTCTGTTTGTTGGATTTTCTTCGATAGTTATGACGTTGAGGGTTTTTTGGAGAAATCATGGAGAAATATAGCATTTCATCTTCTCCATCACTGCGCATGCTCAGTGACGTAAAAAAAGTTTACGTTAAGAATGTGTTAAAAAAGTTTTAGTGCTGAAATTAGTAAATAGCTAAGAAATTCTGAAGGCTGGGGTGAAAAAAACTTTCTTATAAAAAAATTAACGTGTAGGCCTAGTTTATTTACATTTGAGGAACCCCGCTACCTCGATCTGCCAAGCTCCCCATGGGAATTAAAATTCGTTAAACGAAAATCTCTCAATAGAAACACAAAACAGTTCGATTTAACCCGCGGAGTTTGAGTTTAGCGAGTTCGACTTGGAGAGCTTTGGAGAATGGTTACCGTTGTTTATTTATACTACACGTTTTTTTTATGAGAAACCTGACAAAGTTTCTTAATTTTGGACCATTTTGGATCAATTTTCACCAGTAGAAGCTTCTTAAATGTTTCTTAATTTTATATAAAAAGTTACTTTTTTCAACAAATACATTACAAAAACTATATATTGTACAGGATAAAAAGCCGTAACTGAATCAATCATCTAACATCATGTCCACTCAATAAAAATCATTTGGCATTAGGTGATCTTCACCAAAATGTTTCTTAGCAATTTTTGATTCACTAGTAATAGGTTCTTAAATTTTCGTGGGTTTCACGAGTGAGTTTCTTAATAAAACATTTCTTATAAAAAGAACGTGTATTGAATGTCAGGTGTTATTGGGGTTTGTTTTTTATTTATTGCAATTAATTAGCTCAAAATACTTTGTACAGGCTGGTGTTCATATGATCGTAACTGCTGGCAGCATTATCTGCGCTAGGTATCGCTGGATGTATCGCTGGATTCCTAAAATGTTCCCCAAATGTTTCGTTTTATTAGGAAGAGAAAAGTTGGACGTATTTATAGTTCATATCACGTTTTTGGTGTAAAATAAAATGATCTTATCTTTGCAAAATCCAATTTTCGTCTGCAGTGGTTTTCGGGAACTAGGATCAGAAAGAAAGAAAAAAGGATCAATGATCATTTTTTTCATTCCTGCGGTAAATCTCCATATAAGTTTGCGACATGCCTCAGTAAAGCCGCAACAATTACAGTCACTTATGGGAAACTAGTGTCACCTAATGCGCCAATGCCCGAATTTTCTGTTCAGAAACACAATTAGAGTTAAAAAAGGGCTCAGACTGGGCTCAGACACTGACAAATCCCAGCAAATGTTTTTTTTTAGCTTAAAAGTATCATTTGTGGCAAACATGGATTAATTTTTGCATTTCTGTCAACGAACGTTTGAAGGCTTTCTTATTACAATCATTACACCATTTCTAGTTTCATTAACAGTCATTTTATAAGACAGAGTTGTTGCCCATCAGCAGGGGCGCATTGGGACCTATATTTTAGGGTGGGCGAATGGTCAGAATTTTCCGACAAAATGTTTGCAAACACTTTAAAAACGAGCATACGCATGGCCTGCATTGCACTTTGTCGTCGTCGTGATCGTGAGGCTAGGCTGTCAAAATTTCAAACCGTATACGCTATTAAAACCTTGCAAACGCACCCACTTATTTTGAAATTCAAGGTGGCTAGATTGTCTATGGTGGCTCTTTTTGGCCCTGATGTCATAATTTTAAACATCAAATTGGCAATAAATTCTCAGCAAATTATGAAGAAGAGTAAGCACTGTTATACATTTGTTTAGATGCTCGGGCACAAATACACATTTGCTCCCCCTCGCCCGGGCACAAATATAAAATAAAAAATGAACATTTTGTTCGCTTTTTTTTCGTTTTCAATCTCTCGGTTCTCGGAATTTGCCAGATGCTCAAGAAATTTGAAATTCATGGGGTATGCGGGTGGTAATTCTTTATATTTAGGCTTTATCTTTAAATTAAGCTCGTACAATCACCTGCCGCACAATGGTAGGTCTGTCAATACACATGAAGCCCAAGAATTCAGTCTTGGCTGGCGGGGTGGCATGTTAAAAAAAAAAAGATAAATAGTATGCTGACTAAAACAGGTTGCTGTATTGATTCTAATTGTTTTTAACGTTTGCTTCATGAAGTTTTTGCCTCTACTGCTCTGCAAAGCTCGAAGGTTAAGATGGGACCTTGTATTATCATGCGATTTCACATTGTCAATATTGGCAGCTTTTGCGGTTGATCATTCTTGGCCCTGTAGCGGCAAAAACGAAAGCAAGTTAATTTTAGCGCAGTGACTGCAACACGAGGTTTTATCATTGACGCACAGACTGAATGGTCATCATATCACTACATACATGACCAGGCGAGACTCAACAACAGCCTGCTCAAATAACACACGTTCTGCTGCATTTTCTTGAAGGGGACATTTATACAGACTCGAAACATGGTGTTTACGATAGAAACAGCGAACGGAACACGACATGGTGATATTTTACGAGGGTATTCTTCTGAAGGTAACAATTTGAAAGAGTGTGTGTCTTCTATGTACCGGTCATCAAGTTGATAATTTGAAAGCTTGTGTATGTATATCTTAGTCAGATTTTCAGAAATCCAAGGACAAAGGAAAAAATAAGTTAAATTTTGTTTTTATTTGCTTGCAACAGAAACATTTTATCAACCTGTCATTTATCTGTCATCTGAATAGTTGAGACTATTTTTATCGGTCATTTATTATTTATTAGTCTTAATTTGTTTAAAGCTCTCAAAGTTTTAGGCCAGATTCTTAACAGACAGCTGTCCTTTGTTCTTGTGTGTGAGATTTTACGTTTGCAAATTTATTGTTTTGGTAGACTCGAATGCAAACCTAGTTGATGTGACAATTGTTTCATTCTTATTTTCCTGAGGGCTTCTGCTCCGCATGGTATTTATCTCCGCAGCTACATGTTTTTTATATTTTACTGATTAACGAAACAAAATAGACTTGGAGCAATTCTAGATGGTTGTGGTCAACCTGACAGTTCAATTTTATAATGATGACAGTGTGACCAGTCGAGGAAAAGGTCTCGATCGAAGTACAGTCCCCAACCGGGAGACAGCTCATTTAAAACAAAGAAATCTTTGTTATTCGATCGAGGGACTGTCCCCCGGATCGAGGACGGGATTTGACAAATCAACGATGTGACGAAAACGAGGGAAAATCGCACTTTTATTTTGATACCATTGAAATCAGCGTGTCAGAAAACTGTTTCATCGCGTGAAAAAATTTATGACACAGGCTCGTCTATGAATTTCGAATTTTGAAGGTTAAAAATCAAAGTCTTGACATCTTGAGACAACATGGAATTCCCAGATTGGGTAACTAATACAATAGTTTCCCGATCGGGGGACTGTCAATTGAGACCTAAATAAAATAAACACGTCTTTACTTCTTTACTTGCCCTTTGTTTAGATGAAGGCCGACGAAGAGGTCTCCACTTCGCAGGTCTATACCTATACCACAGGCTTTAGGAAAAGTAAAGCTTTTATTTTATTCCCACTTCGATTTTTCTCATTCCACCTGTCCTACATTCCGTAAAAACACAGAATGTAGGACAGTTGGAATGAGAAAAATTGAAGTGGGAATGAAATAAAAACGTTACTTTTTCTAAAGACCGTGCCTATACGATGATCTAGAAAATCCTATGGATTTTATAATTCGATTTAACAGAAATGAAATTAGCTAAATTTAAAAACAATCCACCCAACATAACACTCGAAAGTTCTACATGTTGAGTTAGTAGGTACCCTGGTACCAGAGCCTGTTCTTTTTGAAACTTTCTTCGAAATCGTAACAGTTGGCTTCGTCTCCGTAAACATTGATCTTGACTCCTGAGCTTCCTTTCACGTCGTTCTTAAATGTTAATTTGGCGCGAACGCTTATTGATTGTGCGAATGCGTTGCGTGGATACAACAAATGTTTTGTAAACCGGCCAAATGACGAAACATCATCACATTCCGATCATTTTGCACGGTGCAACAATTTTGACCGTTTTCAAATTTGATGCAACATCGCACAACAAATGTTGCACAGTGCAACATGGGTGAACAAACGATGCAACATTGGATTTGCAGCACAATTGTTGCACCAAATGTTGCATTGTTTGGCCAGGCCTTTGATCTGCTAGAAATGGGATCTCACTCAGGTGGGATGAAATTTTCCATATAAACGCAATAATATAGACGCTGCTGGAAGTTAGGATAAAAGCTACAAGATGGAGATGGGATGAACACACCAGTTGTACGCATTTATTGCAGCTTTTCGTTTAAATATTTGTCTCGTCTTTCAGCGCTTGTCCTGGAAGGTGGGGTTGATTTCTTATAAAAATGAAGGCTGAAATCCGTTAATAATCTAAAAGGTGGGATGATTTACTTCATATAAACAGGCCTCTAGCCTGGTATGGTAATATTAGAGCACAGATTGTGCCCATTGTGGAATTGGCTCTTATTGTGATAAAATTGAAACGAGGCTTTAGGAGTTTTCTATTATCGAAATTCGAATTTGTCATTGTTATGAGTTCGAATTATGATTACAAAATGTTTAGCCTTGCATTATTGTTGGTTGCAAGATCCTTTGGCTCTGTTTCCATGATTTCTTGACGTTCTATTTGATTGAACAGGTTTTGGCATTGATGTTAATATATGGGTATTAAATCAGGAGAAAATACTACTATTTTATCCAATTTGAAAGGAGATTGTGTCATGAGCTAATATATTGCAACAGGAATATTGGCTCCAACGTTGAGCCTTGTGGAACTTCGCTAAATTTTATGTAATGATTATCTTGTTTTTTACAATATGGTATGAAAGACATCTGTCATAGAAAATTGGATTTAAAAACATTTATCGAAAATGGTCTGTTTTCAAAAGTTTTTGAGACGGTTCAGATCGGGCCTATGAAATTTATCTACAAAACCCCGAATGAGTCCTTTTTAAGAGGGGATGAATTCGGATAATATATAATTCTTTAGCAAAGACTTAAACTATATTAATGATATTTGGAAATTGAATTTTTAGAAGGTTATTTATCATATTCTCAGAACAATAACTAAACAGTCTTGGTAATAACAACGCTTTTTATTGGAGATAACCACAATTCATAATCACAATATCCGAGATAACCACAATATCCGAAAAACACTCAAATTTTGTGACAACTGTGGTCAAGCTATTATGAAAAATAAGCAGCTTTTGGGACAAAGAAAGGACACCCCCAGCCCTGAAGAATGCAAGGAAACAGTGTCCTTGGCTCTCCTTCACAGTGAAAAAGTAACTTCTTCCAGCCTAGCTTCCTGACGTCAACTTGACTGCGTTCGCATGAGAGTGCTGGACGCCAGGGAAGCTTTTTGTCGACGCCTGGACAAAACCAGCGAAACTTCTCCACTTCACTACTCCACTCCTTATTTAGGCATTTGAATTTTCCTAAGTTTTTTGAAAATGTTTATTGCTGGTTCAAAGTTCAAACCCGTTCTGTGGCTAAAAGGATAATTTTTGAAGCAATCGAAATAATGGAAAATGGCAGAACTTGATGAAGATGGCTGTTCTGATTCTTCAGACGATAATGATGAATTTCAGAAGAAGCTTCTTTTATCATCACCAAGTTGCAGCCCACCCCAGGTTCCAGACTGGAAAATTTGTCATGCGCGGGCAATAACTTGGTTTAAAAGGTTTACGCACTTTCCAATCTGGCCCAGGTTAGGCCGAACAATCGATCACAAAACAAACGTTATAGATCACGCACTTGCAATGTGTTATATTTTTGGACAGGCAAGCAAGCCAGACATCCTTTGTTTTGTAGACAATAACATTTTTTATTGTCGCATTGTTTTGCATTACAAAAGAACCTCCTTTGCTTGTCAGAAAAAATTAACATTTAAAGTGATCTTGCACCTTGCACAGGCTATTAGCAATCACCGACCCTGGCCCCCCGGCCTTATGACCCTCGGCCCCGCCCCCCGAATTTTTATGAAGGAAAGTTAAAATTGTGATACCAGTTTAATGTTTAGGCCAAGTTATAATGATAAGCAAATGCTGAAATGAAGGGTGATAAGCGTCGAAGAGAAACAACGAATAAAATGCAATGTTTACATGCCTTGCGTAGAATCATGGGGCCGTAGTTTTGCAACCTTGTCTTGGCGCGCATTTCTATCTTGCTCTCTGTGTTATGAAATAACGTATTGTAGTGATCACGTGAAATTTCTCAAGAGTGAAAGGTGCCCAAGTTAAATAAAATACACGTACTTTTTTATAAGAAACTGCCCATAAGTTTTTCTAAGAAAGAAACTCACTTGTTCATTGCTTCTGGAGCGAACGCGTCAGAAGCATATAGTCAGCTTGCTATCAATCTCATGGTACGATGGACAGACGTTGG